>JAMKCH010034274.1:0-218826 GCA_023653785.1 Ophioderma brevispina
TTCCAAGTAACAGCGTTGAAAGCGTTGTAGAGACTCTCGTGTATTACGCGTGACTGGCGGCACCCGCCGCACACTCGGACACAAGAGAGAGGTGGTATCGCCGAAGCTGAAATCTTGAGAGCACAGTAGCGGAAAAACTGATTGGTGGAGTTCAAATGTCTGACGGTTCTGATGATCGAGGTTACAGTACTCACCCGGTTGAGGAAAGGACTGGAGTCGTATCTAAATATAATATAGTGGTTTCAGTATAAAAAGTTCGAAGGGCTACGTCGGCTGTGTTGTAAAGTTACATAATCAGTTGACCAAAGTCGGGAGTAGTCGCATGCCGTTTAAAAAAGGCAAAGGCCAAAAGGTTTAACGCTATGTCGAATAATCCTTGAACATAACATATAAGAGTCAGTAGAACATCCAAGAATGATGGGCTCTCATCAGTGCCTGGGGCCCACCAAGGACTCGTTTCTGAATAGAAAAAATAGTTTCTATCCCAGGCAGACGAATCCCTCCTCATGCGATGAAAGGATGCAGTAAATGCTGGATGACAAATGCGTATTCCAAGTAAACAGCGTTAATGCGTTGTAGAGAATCTCGGTATACGGGGATATCCTCGTGTATCTCGGGTACTCTAGTGTATCTCCTATATATCTTATAATTAGGATCATAGATGATATATCATATATATTTATATAATATAGATAATATATTGAGATATATCTTTGACTAGATTGAACCATAGGGCGAAAATTACGAGTCATTATCGATAATGAGCCTTCTTATTATGCATAATTAATTAATATTCATTTTATTGTTAGCTAATGAAGATTATCTCTCATTTGCATAAATTAATATTCATTCTTTTGACGGAATTAAGCGCAAACAAAAGGAGTAACGTGAAGGCGAAACAAGATTTCGCCCTAACGCCAACCTATGTTTTATGAATAGAAAATTTCGCCCTAGCGAGGATATAGTGATTCTGTTATGACGTTCGTAGACGTCGAGGTGCAGAAGTCACATATCCAAACACAAATAAATGAGCCTTGTGCACAAGTGTCTAAATTTTATATAATAAAACAGTTTTAATGATCTAATGTCTGGTTCAAGAATTTGGTATGTCCAAAACAAAAATACATACAAATTACAACACCTATTTAAGTTATTAATGTATTAGAGTTGGAGGCCCTGTGTCTGAAACGCGTTGCAGTTCAATGACGATATGGCCTCACAGAGAGACTCCAATATGACAGCGCATAAGTTCGCATTAAACTCCTCAGGTATTATTCCATGGGAATCTTCTCAGTCTGAAGATGTAACTTTTGTCCAGCAGTTAAAGACGTCAAGGTTAAATTAAGTCCCTCGACGATAATAATCCACAGTATATAAGTCCACGATAATCACCACGATTTGTTATCTGTCCACAATTGGAATCTATTTTGATTCCCAGCACTTTCGGCTTCAAAGACGACAGTAGAATAATTACAGCACTCTGCTCCCATGGAATTAAAATTAATAAATCCTGGCACTGTAACAGGTTCTGCTCCTCAAGGCAGAGTAGTAAAACTAGCTATCTTATAGCTACTTGTTTATACTAGTGGATGCTGGCAGAGAAGTTCCTTCAGTGATCAGTATTTACTACTCACAGAGAGATTCCCCTTTCTAACAATAATCATTACCTCATCCCAGCCTAAAAGACCGTACACTAGCGGACCAATCGGAATTCATCAACCCAATTACATTCACTTTCATATATATAACCTATGGCGGAATTCCCAGATCTTGCCATGTTTGACTTTTAAAGAATATATGCCATTGTTGAAGACGCGCCCCCAATTTCAAAATTGATATGTTGCACAGTTACGTTGGGATTGTCTAGAAAAACCTATACTGCGAACGAGAATGCTATAAAATTGCGTATTTATCACAAATATCATTTCGTAATTAGAATTGGGATCCCAGATGGGACTTAACGGCAGAGCTAGAAATGCCACGTTTTATGGATCCGTCCATGATGAATAGTGCCACCTATAAAAAATGACCTCTAACTGACTTGCCTGAACTATTAAATAAGCAACTATGGAGAGCGTGACACGTACATGGCGATATTTCCCGGCTATTTCACATTGCAAGGCCGTTTCCAGCAGCCCGTGAATTATTATCGGGGATCCCCGATGATAATTATTCTAGTAAAAACTTCCCGTTTGTGACACACTTAGACATTTCGGCTACCATTCAGCAGGTATAGTTTTACTAGCCAGTTACCAATACAACCGGTAAAATCTCCAAATTTTTGAAAAAAATGGGGGCGCTCTCGAAAAAAAAATGTGCTATAATGGCTTTAAGCATAAACCATGCTTCTAAGTTTAGCATCCTTGGGGAATTCACCATTTCCCCTATTGCAATCTAACAGGTCACTTAGTAAAAACAATTTTGGGAATCCCATTTCTCTCTTTTATAGTAAACAAAGTGGTTTGCCCTGAGAATCTTTTCTCAAATAAAATGAGAAAATTAATATTTTTGGAGTTTATCAGGAAAAATGGAGGCGCCAGATAACAATATATAATGTGAGACATACAAAAGTAGGTGGCCAGCGATCAACAGAGATTATTCCATGGAATTAAGATAAGAGAGAATATTGGACAAGCGGGGTGTTGGCTCGTGACATTCATAAATGCGCCTCATCCAAATCTGTTATAAGGATAACTTATTTAAAGGGGAAAGATGTGCCCTTCAGAGCCTTAGAAAAAAACAATCTATCGTGATAAAACCGGCTGACAAAGGGGTGCCAAAAAAATTGTTCATTCTAGATAGCAGGACTGATATTGGGAAGGTATCACCAACTTACAGATATTACTCTTATAAACCGCCCTCTAAAGACCCTACCAGAATAAACACATTAATATATATAGGATGAAAATACAGAAGCTCTCAATTGACGAGGAGACCAAAGCTGCTCTCCTTCCCAAAGGAACCAATTCTCCCCACACATGTACCTTTTGGCCCAAGATTCATAGAGGGAAAATCCAGGAGGCATATTGTGCGGCAAATTGTCCTACTGCACAAATCTTAGATTTCTGGATATGCACCTTAGACCATTGGTTGAATCAATAACCTGTAGTTACCTTAAAGATACCCACACATTTCACATCAACCATATAAATTATATTAATGTACTTCATATTCTTCCCACAAACACATTCGTTGCATCTGCCGATGTCACTTCACTTTATACCAACATTATCACAAGGGCTGGCCAACGGGCTGCACTAAAGCAATCAACACCGGTATACTCTCTTCCCCTCTACTCATCCAACCATCCACTTAACTGAGCTCATCCTGAACAACTTCCAATGTAATGTACGTCCACTTTGGCAATAAGGGGGACAATGATGGGATCCTCACGTGCCCCAGTACGCAAGATTGTGATGGGGGACCTTGAACAACAAATGCTTTCGTCATCTACCGTCCCCCTAACCCAAACTGTATTGGAACGTCCTATTGATGACCTTTTTTTCCTTTGGGTCGACACAGAAGATAATCCAAATCTCATACCATTTTTCAAGATCACCTTAATTAAAATTTCATTCAACACATCAATTAACCTTTGACATAATCGCGATCATCTATCCACTTCCTGGACCACTAGTTACGACAACACTCTCACAACACACAATTATATTCTAAGCCCACTGACGCACCCTATATCTCCGCACAGACTCATGTCACCCACACCACATTTTTAAAAGCATTCCTTATAGTCACACTCACCGATCAAACACATCTGTCAAATCCCACGTCAAACCGACACATCCTTCGAAACCCTTTCACACTCACAGCCACAGAAACGCCTTTACCTTTACTTTACCCCGACACGTCATAATATGACATCAAATCGCGCTAACAACTTAAATCGCGTCGGAACTTCTATCATACCCACCCAAAAACCAAAAAACAAAACCAAAGTATTGGTATCAATCTTTAGGTGTATATCTATATGTAGGATGACAATACGCAGGGTACTATGAAGAAATATGATATCCCATGGCAACCAGGAGGCGTCCAATCAGGACATTTTGCAATAACTATAATTACCTCATAATAGATCCCTGTATCTGATTGGTTAAAAGTGGATGCATACATTCAACTATCTTCAAGAATTGAACCAACAATGAACTATTCCCTGGGAAGAGCATGCAAGTTCTAACTATGCCCCGGTACAAAACCATCTTCCCAGCATAAAAGACCGTCGGTTTACGACTATTCATTCATCCGCATTATGAGTGTACATATGAACTGGTGAATGAGATGAATGGAAGCAGACCGTCGCATTCAGGGCCGAATCCGCCTTTGTTTGCTTCGTAACTGTGCTTACTGTGCTAAAGCAAGGAATGGCTGAATTGCAGCATCAGTATTGATGCTTTGAGCTTGTAAGATTAAGATCCTGAACGGAATCAGAAGTGCGCTCATAGGGCTAATCCAAGCGGCAGGTAAAATACCACACCGTGAGATATTCGAGGATTATAATTATTTTGACAAAAACCCAGATAACGGCCATCTGCAGGCCGTGGAAAATTGCCGATTCGAGTTGTACGCATCTGGCCGACAAAAACAATGGCAAAAAGTCGATTACGGCGATCCGTTTTGGAACTCTAACATCACTTTTCCTCACGCAATAAAGGTTGATTGCTTATTTCTTCACAAGTTTTGGATCCTAAGGTACACAAAATTGTTAAACCATGCATGATATAGGCCTGTCTGTGCTTAGCATCCCTGCTTAGAATGTTCTTTCCACTTAATTGACCAAGGGATTTTCACCCCCGTTGGGCCCACAGGAAACCCCTTTCCCGAAGAATTTTGCCCGAAATTTATACCACATGTGAAGGGTCATAAACAAACCCCAACTCCCACAAAACATGAAATTTGTTATTTTGGCTGCAATAGGGGCAAACATTGTTTTCAAAACGCGCGAAAATTTGGGAAAAAGGGGAAAATTCAATGAGCCCTTAAAGCTACACCAAACATTTTGAAAACTTATTTTATGTTTATATCTAGTTCCAGAAGACCCAATTACTATATTTAACACAAAACTAGTAGTTTAGGGAATCCTGTATTTTTAACGGTTGTTGCAAATACACTCACTTTTCACATAGAGTTTTTGTAACATACCGGTTTTAAAATCCATGATAATTGTTTTGTTTTCACACAAAAAATCATTATTTTTTTTTAATGTTACTAACAATTGGTTTACTTACCTAGTTATTGTGAACTATATCCCAAAAAAAAATTTGCCTTTGGTTCTTGGTTTCTTATTCTATATTTTTAAACAAATATTCTGAAATGACTTTTCCGTTAGTGCACGGGGTTCCAAGGGACCCCCCCTAATTAACCATTAACGGCTTGGCCGCTTTTAATTAATTTTGAATAATGAAAGAAGCGCATTTAAATCAGACAATTACCCAAAATTTCGGCGCAAAAATCCCACGCGTAAGCGGCAAGCGCGAAACAAATTTGTGGTCCCTATGACCCCCCCCCCCCTTATCCCACTTAGTGTTAACCAATCAGATGCAGAATCTATATATTCTGTATGTCAAAGAAATAGTGACTGCTTTTTTATTCGGACATGGTTGAAACTATAGGCCCTCGGTGATCTCGTAACCATACTATGGCCCCTCGGCTTGGCTTCAACTCCTTTTCCTGACAATTCTTATTTCAGTTGAAAAAAAGTAATTCCATGAGAATTCTATTCTAACAGGGTTTATCATTCACTTTTAAGCCTACTCCTGCAAATTTCAATATTTAACATTTTTGTGGTGAATTAACTGATAGTTTCCTTTAATTGAAAATAAGATCCAATAGCACGAAAAGCTTTTAGCTTTAGAGGACTTTCGTGTAAAAAGAAAAGGGATATTTTAATATCCCTTAATGTAAAAAACCCGCATCCTAAAAAAATATGTATGTCCTACACGCCACCAATCAATACTGGCTACTAATAACACAACTTTTTTCGTCGATGTTGACATCGCTAACGTAATAACCCATCGCCTCTAATAGTATGTCCATCAATGGTAGTACAACTGATCAGATTTTATCCGCTCTAAACGCAAAATTCTATAACAATCCGGAAAACCTTATAGCAGCCCAACGACTAGAAGACAATTTTCAATCGCACACGACGGAAGTTTTCACAATTTTGGTCTGTCGATTGCCTACCGAGCGATAGTAGTAAGGTTTGTCTTTAAATATAAGTCGTGACCTCATTAAATTTTGCTATAGCGCTAAAACCGTATTATCCATCTAAACAAACGAAAATACGTTTAACTATCTTAAATATCATTTCTCATAAGATAATTATTATACAGAATGAATGCCAACAATTGCCTTTGACGATAAAAACACATTTGCACATCAAAGCGAGAGATCAACACAAAAGAGACGTTTTAATAGAACTTCCTAAAAAGGCAAAATATACTCAACACGATCAATATACGCTGAATCTCAAATCTAGTACCAGTCATAACATACCGTCAGAATGTTTTCACAAAATTCGGACATCTTTGGGTGTATTTCACACATGACGAAGAACTAAGTGATTGGTTTTTATATACATGCCAACAATAAACTAGAACGGTACTTATCCAATACTTTGGTACTTTTGGTTCATCGGCAATCACCTGCGCTGTTGATATTTATGCTATACCATTCCAGGAGATGCAAAACATTACCAACTTTGAACTTAGCAATTCTTGCTGGTTCTGATAATTTTCACGACTAGTATTTATTACAGAAAATACGGTATTTCAGGCAATATTTTGCGTCTGGTGGCATAGTTGGGTTAGGTAATATGGATGTAACTTTGGATAAAGCTATAGCCCATGTTTTTTCCTTGCATCTTTTGGTTTTGTTTTGCTGGTCTGTTTCGAACGTTTTCCTTAGCCGTTTGCTATCCAATTATGTATAGGACCATTACTTGCAAAAAACGCGCAATCAAGTACGTCACGTTCACTTGGATACTTTCCATAAAATATCTAGTGCAATCATTGCTCCAACAGGTGGAAATTGGAAAAATTCTGCTCTCCAACGGAACATACGAAAACACACTGGTTTTCTCTCTACTTTGTTCTGGTGCTGCAGCTGCATTCGCGCAACTGCAACTCTTTAATTGAAAGTTTAATTTTTTTCATGACGTTTGGAGCGAGCAGCAGCAATTTGATTTGTTAGGATTGTTATTCGCCTCAAAAACGTCATTTGGTTCCAATCTGATATACAACTTCACATGCTACAACTATGCGTAATATCAAGGGCCAAGATGGTGATATTGAACGGGTTAGTGTTCTTTTTGTGTCGAAGTACCATTTCAATTTTACAACCTCTATAACTACAAAACAACCGGCAGCGATTGCTCACAAGAAAAAAAGACCACTCATACCTTGGGTTTTGGACAGACGATCATTGGAAGGGCTAAATGCATCACTAAATCCTATCATTTATACCGCAGCTATTCCGAAGTATCGTCCGGCTTCTACCACATTCATTCAACTTATGTTTGCGCAAAAACGACGCAATGAATTCCCGCTGTTTCCAGAAAACGTGGAACTGGCTATATGAATGCTTTATTGTAATAATTTTTAAAATGGCATCAGTATCAGTGTGTGCCAGTAAATTATTTTGCAAATTTATCCAACAAAATTTTTAATCACAAAACTTTATAAAGGGAGGTGACGCCTTGAAGTTGACCAGGAAGGCTTGGAAGCATTAAAAAATTACCATAACCTTTTACAAATTTAATAACGGTTTTTTATTCAGCCTTTTGGATTGACAAACTTAACGACATACATAAAAACCCACTTCCATGTGCACAAACTGTTTGTATAATCTGGTCTCATGCCCATGAAAAATTGCATTTTTATTTATTTACAGGCTCAAAGAGACATGAATGAACAATACCACATGCTAAATTGTTTTGAGAGAAAGTGTCGGACTTTGTCTGAGAAATTGCGTATAGACGGGATTTTGTTTAGTGCTGCCTGTGCCTTACGTCCACGATAAATATAAAAAAACACCCGGAATAATAAACCATTAAATAAACTATTTTAGAGATAGTTTCCTAATATCGTGGAAGCAACCTAATCAAAAGTCCCATTTCCGACCTTGTGCTAATTGAGGAAGGGGGTAAGTTTTGTACAGGGGCCAAATTTTAAAGTGTCCCATTTGAGTTCAAATCTAGACCATCGTTTGGGTCATTAAACTCATAAAAAAAAAAGGATTAAAAGAATGTATAGTTTGCCCTATATGCTATTTATAGTTAACTTATGGAAAGACTCGCCGGATAAGGAGAGAAGGAGGCCCTCTATAATCATAATGTTATATTTCAACCATGCATTTTGAGTTGGTGTGTTTAAACTACTTTATCATGTACGCAAGGTGTTTTTATCCCCAAATACATTGGTATCAAGAAAAAAAATGAGAAAATCTTGGAACTTCAAGGGCATGCTCTCTTGAAAAGCAAAGCTTAGAGCATGCCTCATTTCAATGACCATTGATTACTTATATGACGAAACAGGAAGATGTTTGCATAGCGCCGAAAAACAAAAATGCCAAAATGAGGTCTTTCCACCCCAGAGAACCAGAACGCCACTCACATAGATGTTCTAAAATAATAAGCGCACATCCATGGCAACGCGCATTGTTGTTTTTGGGGGTGGAAAGGGCTTCCAATATGGAAATTTTTAATTTCTATTGAAGCCTGTATTATAAATTTACATAAAACCAATCCTTTGGGGAATGTATGTAAAGGGTGGAATTTTTTGAAAACAGCAAAAGAACTCTGAGCATGTCGGCTTATATCAAACCGTTTCAAGTTTCATCCGCTATAATGAAAACTATAGAGGGCCCGTCATTACATTCCTATCCGGCCGATGTCCTTATCACATTAATATGCTGAGTAGGCCTTGCACTCGCTCAGAAAATGCCCAAGCTGAATATGTAAAAACTTGTTAGTGTGGGCGAACGATTCAAAATTCAGCACCTTGGTGATTTGTAAGGTGCACGAGAGGATTTGAAGCACCCACAAAATTGCTCATAATAGTCATTATATAGATAGACACTCAATGATTTCTTACCTTGTATTTGGCTACAGAAATGTCTAAACGAGAGAAGAGCAAAAAGGGGGAAAAAAACGGGATTTTGATTTGCTTCTATTTCATATAAAATATCGACTGAATTTCGATTTGCTCCTATACGAAAATAGAAAATTTCACAATTGTGTATCCAAAGCAATCATTTTCAGCTTATCCTTTCAGATAGGAAGATATTTTTTGATTGAACGCTTTACATCAGGGCCAAAAATCAGTAATTTGATATTTTTTAGGGACACCATGATATGTGAATCTCTCGTGCACCTTTAAATACAGGTGGAGATGCGACATGCCTAGATTACTTCGTTGTTGAAATGCGTAAATTTTAGAAAGGTTTGCACTACATGAATGAGTACAGACTTTTTTCCTGGAGGTTCTTGAAAAATTTGAAATTGACAACATACAAAATGTGATCTTATTATAGATGATAAGGGGGATCACTGTTCTAGGGTAAGAAATAGTGATGGTCGGTCCAAGGTTTTTCCATCAAAAATGCATTATATATTAACCTATGTAAATCCTTGCATGTGAAGGAGCCCTCTTGATTAGAAATCTGCACATGCTACCTAAATAGACATGTGTACCATATTTAAGGACAATTTAAGACAATCATGATGTTACTTGTTATCAAGCAAATCAATAGAGTTTTCCTTTCCCATTTTTTCTCATCAGAGGCGAACCAGTGTCTCTAGACGTGTACGACGCTCTCCGTACAAGAATTATGGCCGAGGTACAGAAGGAGGCCTTGCACAAAGATTGATGGATGGAAGTGTGTGTGGGGTGTGATATCCCATTGTTGTGCTACTTGGTTAGTATATTTTAAACAACAAAGTTAACCATTGAAAGAACATATGAGAAAGAATGTCCTCTATTACTTGAGAGATGATGTAGCTATATAGGGACCCTGGATTACTAGTCACCCTGATGCATCGGGGCAAGTCTTTATGGAATTAAGTACATGGGCGTGCAATTTATCCCATTAAGACTGGAAGTAAACAGGGTTACCATGACCATTTAATTGCACAGAGGTTAGTAAAGCGTATATCAAAACCAATCATAGACTGCACATTTTTACTTGATAAGCAATATAGTGATAGAGCATGCAATTGTTAATTTTTTCTCTCATCTCGTGTGTGAGTGCATGGGTCAGTGAGGGAAATTGGCCATTTTGATTGGCTATGTTTTGGAATGGCCATTGTTTTGCCTTTCTCCCATTGGTGGCCATGTCGTGCTCTGGACACAATGGGCTGTTCTGTTCATTGTGCAAGTTTATAAAGGACTACACTGATAATTAGATCATCTTGAATATTAAAATGATTACCTTTGCAAATCATCAGAAGACAAAATTCTTTTGATTTAAAAGTTGTCATGATACATCCATTTATTTTCGGTAAAATAACTCTTTAAATTGCTCGTGTAGGTTCAGCAAGATTACAAGTTAACAAAAAATGTTTATTTCAAAATGGAAGGGGGTTGAAGATTATATCTAAGATAACTTAATACGTATTCTCGTTGATATTGATAATAACCTTTGATATGATAATTACCCTTTTAGCACATGCCAAATTGAATGCAGTTAAGACTTATTATTACGGAAAATGTTACCTACTACCTCTACGTAGACAATCGAAGGCCAGAAATTGTTGTTAAACCTTCCATCGTGTGCGATCGAAAATTGTCTTGTAGTCGTCCTGTGAAGTTTCCGGGGTCATCAGTTGTACTACAATTGAGGACCAGTATAACAGGCAAGGATCATTAAGCTTCAATAATATAGCGCTGTTACCCTAGTAAGCAATCGAGAAAAAGCTTTGGTATTAGTAGCCAGTATGGATTGGTGGCGTGTTTGGAAATAATAAAGGCTACGTGGAAGTTATTAATATAAAATAATAAAATAATAAACTATGGCGCTCTACAAAGGACACAGCGTCTACAGCAAATACTTAAATACGAAATAATAAAACAACATGACAAGTCCAGCCTCATATAGATTTCAAACAAATTCAAATTAACAAAAAATTTAAATATCAGGAAATAAGGTGTGTTTTCAGGAGCCGCCTTTTAAAGACACTGGTGGAGTGTTCTCATATTAACTCAAATTAAAACCACTATCAGAGATTTCTTCAAAATATAACAAAACAGCGCCCCTTTTTTCATCAAAGTCCGTTTTGTTTCACTGTTGTATTGGAAACAGTTGTAGTAAGTGGCTAGCTTAAAACGCTGGATTTGTCAAGAAATGATGATTTTCTGCATTGTTTACTAATAAAAGTCGGGATCCGATTTCTTGTCTTGAAATAGTTGTAAATAACATCTTCAAGACCGCTCTAAAATGCTTTAGTGTCAAGAACAGTAATATACGATGCTGATATGAAATAACACTAGCAATTTAGAGACAAAATTGGAATTTGTAATTTGAAAGAAATTACAGATCGTGGCTTAAAGTAAACATTGACTGTCTTTTTTTTTAGGATTTCTAAAGAGGCAAAAATATATCAACACGATAAATACGCTGAATCTAAAATCTAGTAGCAGTCATAACATACAGTCAAAATGTTTTCATAACGGGACATATTTGGTGTATTCCACACATGACGATGAGCGAAGTGATTGGTTTTATACTACAATGCAAACAATAATTATAAGGGTACCCAATACTTGTAGCTTTTGGAGTCATCGGCAACACTGCGCTGTTGATAGTCATTCTATATATTCCCGAGATTACAACCTTTACCTAGGATATCTTGCTGTGTTCGATATTTTCATGATTATTTTAACAGAAATACGATATTTCAGGCAATATTATGCGTCTAGTGGCATAGTTGAAGCTGTGTGTGTGTTGTAAATATCACGATATATTGGAATGTAGTTGTGATAAGGTTTTTCCTCAGGTTTTTTTCCTTTGCGTCTTTCGGTTTTGTTTTGCTGGTCATTTTCGAACGTTCGAGCTGTTTGCTGTCCAATTAAGTATAGAACTATAAACAGCAATCATTGCTCCAACATGGTGGAAAGTGAAACACTTCTGCATCATATTGGAACCAATGGAACTACGAAACACACTGGTTTCTCTAATTGTGCGGAGGAAACAGGAACTGTTTATTGAGCTTGAGATTCACGCTATTTCCAGAAAGGGTGGATCTGGAAAATGGACTTCATGAGATGTTCATTGTAATAATTCTTTGGAAGCTGGGTGTAACAAGGATATATAGTCCCCCTTGAACCATTGTCCAGGTTCGACAACGGAAATAAAGATGAACTAATGTTGCATGATGAATCATTCATTACGTTGCAGGGGGTTCTATTAAGTTGGAGGATATATTCTCCCTGCTGCACCGGTAAAATTAATTATTATGATAGGTGGTTACAATACCACAGTGCGTTTAGCGCGTACCGACCAACACTTGCACAATCGCAAAAAATATTGGGAACTCGCTAAAGCAAATACGCTGTTTTTTATTAGTTTTGAAACCATTTTAAAACTATTTTTTTCTTAAGTCAGCTTGCTTATTTGCATAATAATAATAATAGGCTGACTTTTCGGTTGATACCAGAAAATATCGCCCTCGCCAAGAAAATATAGCAGCTCGTCTTCGACTCGCCCGATATGTGATCTAAGATCGATGGCGATAACCATTTTCTGTTATCAACCTCAGGGCCTATCCAATATTATTATATAAATGTTGTGTAGTCGTGGCGGTAAATATTACTGACAATATTAAATACAAAGTTTTGAATGATTATATCCACTGTTGAAACATAATGATGTAGTAGCGAATGTATGCAAATACTGAAATTTGCTGAGATCTTGTTGACTTCTACAATATTAGTAGTTGATCATATCATTTAAACCAATTTTGATGATTGTTATGTTCGTCATTGTTGGTAGTGTTTAGACACATTGTAAAGCTTACGTATGAATTTCCTATTTAAACACAAAAAATTCCTGTCGATAGCACCTAAGATTTACCATTTAAGTTTTTAGTTTGTCCAAATGCCATTGAAATGTGCCTAAATTTGAAATTATATAAAGTGTCTTTTGATGTAGGTACTAATAAGAAAGAAATGTGTGTGATAAAAAAATTACCACAGTTAGCTTTCAGTATCGCCAATTGAATGAAAACGTGGGCACAGATAATTGCATGCTTCGTTAGAACTTGACAGCTGCGTTCTGTGTTGTACTTGCACAATTTTTTATTATGTGACAATTTTGAATCGCGTGCCGTTGGTAGTCTACAACGCATCTGGAAGTGCCGGGAGTGAAAATAAAAGGCGAAATTGTGTTTACGCGATGCGTAAAATATGTCTCCTCAGACTGACGCGATAACTAAGAAGTTACAACTTAAAACTACACCAGAACCACTCTTGTAGTTTAAGGTACAGTACTCGGCAGCAGACAATGCTAAAGAGCCTTAGCTAGCTATCTAGCTAGCATAAAAATTTGGACCCCCCGTCAAAAACACCCACTTAGGAACATTGACCAGGCTCTGTAATACTAGCCCTGTAAATTCAACTGTACTCCACATATGATCTGAATTATATACTAGGCGGTCACGCAGCTTTCGCTATTACTCATATTTAAAATAAACTCGTCCATGAAAACTCATGAATTATAACTCTAAAAACATATCTCATCGATGAACTCATCAGAACTCACCAAAAAATAACTCTAAAAAAACTCTAAAACGTAACTCGCCGATGTATATTTATATACACACTATGCGGTTACTTAACCAAAAAACTCTCACACATAACTCGTCCATGAACCCCATCCACAACTCATCAAAAATAACTCCCAAAACATAATTTATTGATGAACTCAATCCATGACTCACCAAAAATGGACTCTAATTAAAAAACATATAAACCATAACTCGTTGAACTTCGTAACTCACCAAAAATAATTGCACAAATCATAACTCATTGATGAACTCCATCTATAACTCACCACAAAGTGGACTTTGCAATTACCTGGCTATCTTGCCCCGAGCGAGTTGTTAATATATTACTTGTAAAAAATTGTAAACAAAGGGCACGCTGGGCCAACCCCGTGGGGCCAAAGGGCCAACAAAAGTTGATACTCCGGAAGCCCTCCCCAGATGCTCTTCAAACCACTTCCTTCCACCAAGTTACATCAATATATTGCTTAACACTAAAGAGTTAATCTACGAGAAAACCATGCAATATCTCAAAATCTGGGATGAAGGGGGTCAGCGATTTTTGACCATACTGAATATGTAGACCCCCTACCACAAACCATTCATGAAAATGACCATCTCGTATGAGAGAGCAAAAAATCACTAGTTTACATGAAAATATTCTATAGTCTGAGCATCTTCCATTGAATGGCAGGTTCTTGGGCTCGAGCCATAAGACTATAATTTTCATAGTCTTTGTCAAAGACGCTTGCGAAAAAATTGTGTGCAGTGACTCGGACTGTAGCAAACTTAAAATTTAGCGAAGCCCCGATGAAAGGCATTCTTAGTGTTCAAACAATCATGTTCGATTACTTCTTGCTACCAAGCCTATTGGCGACCATAGAATAGCACCACTGATATTAAACAATAATGTCAGCTATCCCTAACCTGTTTGGGGAATAATTATTTAGTTGAGTGTCAGAGTACCAGTATTAACTAGACTGGGGTATCCATTGTACAAATGGGGTATCTTTGGTTATCATGTTGTGGTTTGCAATTAAACACTACCATAAATGCATCCCTATACCTTGAGTTAAGGGCTGTGTATACGAAAGGGTTGATTGCCGAATTTAGTTTAGCAAACAGCCGTCCTACCCACAGCAATGTATAGAACTGCTGAGTATTAAGCCATGATAATTTGCTCATGTGATACAAATTTTGAAAGTGATTTGGGCTTAAACAAAAGAAAAAAATCAAGCCGTTGATAATCACCATACGAGCCACCTGATTACGTGATTTTTCCACGTGGGTATGATATAGTAGTTGTCTGTTGCCATTTTCAATTCGACTACTCAAGGAAAAAAACAATCCTAACATAAAATATTACACTTACCAAGAAAGCAATAACAAAGAATATGCTTTGGCAAATAAAGTGGACGTATTCAAATGTTGATGTGACTGCACCACAATAGATTATTTTATTCGGCAATGTCACGTATGCCTCAACTGGTGGCCAGATCACACAAATGTCGTGTAATTTGGTCCAACTTGGAGATAAAATCGCCGTAACAACTATTGACGTTATCCATACGGTGGTGACCAATCTCATCGTTCGTTTTTTACTGGTAATTATTCGGTACCTCAAAGGATGACATATTGCCTGAAACCGCTCCAAGCTTACCAGAAGAACAAACCCCATGGATCCAAGCAAACAAATATGAACTAAGACTTGTGTCATTGCACAAGCAAAGTCACTTCTGTAAGGTTCTGCGAATATAAGTCCGTCGGATGTAAAGTAAGTCCAAACGTTATCAATAAAAGCGAACACACAGTAAAATAGATCTGCAACAGCTAAGTTTGCTAAGTAGATGTTTGTAATTGTGTGCATTTCCGGAACAAGAAATATCACCAACAGTAGAGTTGTGTTCCCCAATAGGCCAATAGCTGACACCAGTGGGATTAGAATTGTAACGATAACTTTTTCACCCATGGTGCAGAACCATTTGTTTAATTCTTCTTCAGGAGAGTGAGCCTACGAACAGCCATTAATTCAGAATTCATCACTTCTAAAGATTCCATTTTGGAAGAGGGCTTCGTTGAGGTTGTATTTTGACATTAAACTGCAATGTTTGTAACAAGCAAATGGTGTTTTATAAAGACTTTATTGGAATCAGATCTGTTGGCGTAAGGTTGTGATAGATTACATTCCGTAATTAAGTCACTTATAGCAGATTAATTTCTAAACACATCGTGCACATATGACATTTACCTGCAATCGAACTCAAGTATTATGTTACTTGGAAAACAGCAGTTCGCCGATTAGAACACGGTATTTACGTTTGAGTGAATGATGGACGTCAAATGCGTATTTACACATGCACGTGATGCGTCTTGTAATTGATCAACAATGCATTTTTTTCTCTTCCGCCCTCTCGCCTCCCTCTCTCTCTCCTCCCACCCTCTTCTCTTTCCTCCCTCACTCACTCTTCCCTCCCTTCCTTTCCTTCCTCCATATTCATGTCCTTCCTTCCTTCCCTCCTTCCATCCTCCTGTCCTTCCTTCCCTCCCTCCATCCTCCTGTCCTTCCTTCCCTCCCTCCATCCTCCTGTCCTTCCTTCCTTCCCTCCCTCCATCCTCCTGTCCTTCCTTCCTTCCCTCCCTCCATCCTCCTGTCCTTCCTTCCTTCCCTCCCTCCATCCTCCTGTCCTTCCTTCCTTCCCTCCCTCCCTCCATCCTCCTGTCCTTCCTTCCTTCCCTCCCTCCATCCTCCTGTCCTTCCTTCCTTCCTTCCCTCCTTCCATCCTCCTGTCCTTCCTTCCTTCCCTCCCTCCATCCTCCTGTCCTTCCTTCCTTCCCTCCCTCCATCCTCCTGTCCTTCCTTCCTTCCCTCCCTCCATCCTCCTGTCCTTCCTTCCTTCCCTCCCTCCATCCTCCTGTCCTTCCTTCCTTCCCTCCCTCCATCCTCCTGTCCTTCCTTCCTTCCTTCCCTCCCTCCATCCTCCTGTCCTTCCTTCCTTCCTTCCCTCCCTCCATCCTCCTGTCCTTCCTTCCCTCCCTCCATCCTCCTGACCTTCCCTCCCTCCTTTCTTTCTTTTTCTTTCTTTCTTTCATTCTTCCTTTCTTTCTTTCCACCTACCATCGGAAAACAGCTGACTGAATTTTTTTTACCTTTATCGTAACTCTTTTTAAACTCACGGTTAACCAATTCGAGCTGCTTTTTTATATGAATATTTGGCGGGGTTTTGTTCAAAAGTGAAATAAATTCCCAAAAGGAGAGCAGATTAATAGTTCAAAGATTTACAAAATGAAGAATTGAGAAAAAGAAGAGTTTTGTTGGTGTAGCTAGTATTATTTTACAAAAAAATGGCGCACGATAAATACACTGAAAACTCAAATACATTACCAACGCATGACATACCATCAGAATGCTTCAATAACGGGAAATATTTGGTGTGTCTCAATCCTGCCAAAGACCTGGTAAGGCCAAGAATTATTTTTGATTGGACTGAACAACAATAAATAAACTGAATAAATAAAAAAAGTTAAGGGGGGGTTCAAAGCTGAACTTTTAGATTAATTTACTCAATGTTCACGGATGGTGACATGACACCATATTGAGAAGTTTCGAAAAAATGTCTAAAATATTGTTCTGGTTTACATGGTAATCACGTAGTGCCTCTGATTGGTTGAACAATGACGATAACTAAAAAACAAAAAGAAAAAGTAAATGGTATCAAACTTAGGTGGTATATGTAGGATGAAAATACGCAGGGCACTATGAAGCCCAATAAAGAAATATGATTGCCATGGCAACCAGGAGGCGTCCAATCAGGACATTTTGCACTATAACATCTGTTTTTGTAAGGGTTTAGCAGGTGCAGTGACCTATATTTGCAAAACAAGTAAGATGTAAGATCGAAATCATGAACGCATTCAGTTTAAGCATTCTTTTGTAAAATGGAAAGCGATAATACTAAGTCTTGTTCTTATATCAATACGATATGTTATAACTCATTTGATTGGGTAATTACAGTAATAATATCTCTTACGAGGTGGAAAGTTTGACATTCTGCATGTTCTGTATCATATGGGAACCCGCTAAAACACTGTTCTCTCGTAACGGGTAAGCAGGTGGAGCACCTGTATTCTCAAGGCTATACTACTAGTATTTAATTGAAAAGCTTTTAGCTTTAGGACTTTCTTGTAAAAAGAAAGGGGGTATTTTAATATCCCTTAATGTAAAAATAACCCGCATCCTTAGAATAGTTATATCCTACACGCCACCAATCAATACTGGCCACTAATAAAACAACTTTTCTCGATGGTTACTAGGTTGACATCGCCTCTAATGTACGTCCATCAATTGTAGTACAACTGATCACGATTTGTATCAGCTCTAAACGCATAATTCTATAACAATCCGGAAAACCTTAGCTGCACGACAAGACAATTTTCAATCGCACACGACGGAGGTTTGTACAATTTTTGGCCTGTCGATTGCCTACCGAGCGGTAGTAAGTATAAGATTTGCTGTAAATATAAGTCTTGACTACATTCAGTTTTGCTTATCGTCGCTGCACTGTTAAAAATAAACCTGTAAAAAACAGGCATTTGACTGGCAGCTGGGACTCACTACATGCAGAACGTAAAATAACTGGAGCCGTAAAAATACGAAAGCATTGCAGACAACGTAAAATAACGACGTAAAATCTCAGCTTCAACATTATTGTTGGTTTTGACTTGTTTAAACAATATTAAGAATTAAAACGTCATTACAATCCTCTGACCAAATTTTCACGTTGTAGCTATGGCATCATACAAACGTTGTATTTACGTTACCACGTGGTTGTAAAAAAGTTATATTTCAGGCAAACAATTGTGAGAAAAAAAAATGCAATAAACAAAGGGAATGTGAAGAAATAAAGATTTAAACCAGTTTATACACTTTGTTTTATATGGTAATGTACACATTTTAATGTCACCAATTACTTTAATAATCATCACATGAATAAACGTAATACATGTACCTTACATAGATTCGAACCAGAGCCTTAAGATTACAAGTCCTAAACCTTATCCACTACACTACATGACTTTACTGATAGCAGATGCTAAAATTAAATATATATTATGTGTGTGTATACTTTTTCAAATTAAACTAAGTATAATACAAAAAGGAGGAAAATAGTTTTTAAACTATTTTTAAAAATGATAGGGAAAATAAGATTTTGCATTTTTTTAATGACGTTACTTACGACGTTATTTAACACATTTTATAGGTAAACGATTTTCATAGTTCGTATTCTTACATTAAAAACAAGTAAGTTACAAAAGAACGTAATATTACGGAAAAATAATAACGGTCAGCGTATAAATACTACCTTTTTCAAAATGTGTAGTATTATTTTTTAGCCACTGTTAATTTACATTTTTCTGCTTCCAAAGTGTAATTTTATGTTAGGTATAGGTAATAAAGCGTGAACATTATTGAATAATTGTGGTTTATCGTATTTTAAAAGGTAAAGTCTGGTAAAATTAAGAACATTTTTAACAGTGTGGGCAGGAAAAACCTCATATATAATTTGAAAGATCAAATGCAAAACCTCATATGTGCAACTTCGGTAATATAGACAAACCAACCTATTGTTCAGTGTTTGATCAAATCAACTTTTCGGAAATGATGAGGTGATGTTTAAAGAAGTACGTAAGATCTATTTTAAGTATTTTGCGATACTTTGCAAAACGACAATATCGCCAAACAGATCGTTTTGTCAGTGTTACCGAAAATGCACATATGAGGTTTTTCTCTTAGAGGTCAAATGCACCTATGAGGTTTTTTCCTGCCAACGACGTTATGCTAAAACCGTATTATCAATATCAAACGAAAATACGTTAAACTGTCTTAAATATCATTTCTCATTTGTTATTATTAATACAGAAACGGATGCCAACAATTGCCTTTGAAGATAAAAAACAACAACATTTGCACATCAAAGCGAGAGATCAACACCAAAAAGACCGTTTTTATAAAATCTAAAGATGCAAAATTATATCAACACGATTAATACGCTGAATCTCAAATCTAGTACCAGTCATAACATACCGTCAGAATGTTTTCACAACGGGACATATTTGGTGTATTTCACACATGACGAAGAACTAAGTGATTGGTTTTATACTACATGGCAAACAATAACTATAACGGTACTTTACCCAATACTTGTTGCTTTTGGAGTCATCGGCAACACTGCGCTGTTGATAGTTATTCTATACATTCCCGAGATGCAAAATATTACCAACTTTTACTTAGCAAATCTTGCTGTGTCTGATATTTTCACGACTATTTTAACAGAAATACGGTATTTCAGGCAATATTATGCGTCTGGTGGTATAGTTGAAGCTGTAAATATCAAGACTAATATGGGATGTACTTTGGATAACGCCATAGCCCATGTTTTTTTCCTTGCGTCTTTTGGTTTTGTTTTGCTCGTCAGTTTCGAACGTTTCTTAGCCGTTTGCTATCCAATTATGTATAGGACTATTACTTGCAAAAAACGCGCTATCAAGTACGTCACATTCACTTGGATACTTGCTATAATATCTAGCGCAATCATTGCTCCAACATGGTGGAAAGTGGAAAATTTCTGCATCGTATGGAATACCAATGGAACATACGAAAACACACTGGTTTTCTCTACTTGTGCTGGTGCTGCAACTGCATTCGCGCAACTGCACTCTCTAATTGAAAGTATTATTTTTTCATGACGTTTGGAGCGAGCACAGGATTTTATTTTATGATTGTTATTCGCCTTCAAAAACGTACGTTTGGATCATCTGATATACAACATTCACATGCTAAAACTATGCGAAATCAAGTGGCCAGGATGGTGATATTGAATGGGTTTGTGTTCTTTCTGTGTCAAGTACCATTTCAATTTTACAACCTCTATAACTACACCGGCAGCGATTTCCTCACAAGAAAAGAAATTCATACCCTGGCCTGGACAGCACGATTGTTGGAAGGGCTAAATGCATCACTAAATCCTATCATTTATACCGTAGCTAATTCTAAGTATCGTCGAGCATTCTACCAAACATTCATTCAGAACTTATGTTCACGCAAAAGTCGACGCAGTGAGATTCCCGCTATTTCCAGAAAGGGTGGAACTACTTTATGAATACTTTATTGAAATAAGCCTTTGAATGTGGCATCATTAAATGTTGTGCGCCAGTAAATTATTATTGCAAATTTACTTTAAACAATGTATAGAAGAAAACAGTTTATCCAACAAAAGTTTATCCAACAGACTTTATAAGGGAGGTTGACGCTTTGAAGTTGACCAGGAAGGCTTGACGCATTTACAAATTACGATAAACTTATACAAATTTTGATAACGTGGTTTGGGTCAAGCCTTTTGCTAATCTTAACGTACATGCACAAAAATCCATTTCATGTCCAACAAAAACTGTTGTATAATTGTATCATGTCATGAAAAATATTACAGTTTACTTATTTACAGGCTCAAAGGGACATGAATGAGCAATACCACATGCTAAATTGTTTGAGAGAAAGTGTCGGCGTTTGTCTGACATGCGCGTATAGGCGTGATTTTGTTTAGTGCTGCCTTATGCTTATCGTCCACGATAAATAGAAACATAAACACATGGAAATAAATAAACCATAGCTGTTTTAGGATAGTTTCCTAATATTGTGCGAAGCAACATATCAAAAGTCCCCAATTTTATCCTTATGCTAATTGAGGAAAGGGGGTAAAGTTTGTACAGGGGCCAAATTTTAAAATGTTCCATTTGAGTTCAATGTATACCATCGTTTTGTGTCATGTCATAAGGATTAAAAGAAGGTTTAGTTTGCCCTATATGCGATTTATAGTTAATTATCTATATGGAAATAAGGGTTCAAGGTCACACTGGGGGTAAAGGTTCAAAACGCTCCGATTCTCTTCAAAAATGTGTCGATGTGTTCGTCTCGTTGTGCATAAACTTTAAATACATATTTAAATAGTTCAAGTAATTTCCTTGCATAGTTAATAGGGCTCATTATGACAAATTACTACAGGGTTTATGGACGGTCACAAGCCGCTGGCCTATAAGGTCAACATTAAACAGATGTAGATGGAGTGAAGGGGCGGTTGTTTTTCGCTATAATATGACCTACCACATGTACAAGTAATTTCGAATTACTTTGATTAAGATAGAACTTTTTGAAAAGTTTACCCCACGATGACCTTGAACATTTGATGTTACTCTGTACAATTTCATGCAGGGTCATCCGTGCTACGTCATCTTGGTAATTTTCTGTGAAACGCGGCAGTTCAACAGTGCCAGCATACCAAGCAGTACGAATTTCCCCTGATATCACTTATAATTGCATTTCAACATTACGGTATTTAAGTCACAACAACATCCAGTTCTTAGGAAATGTATAGTATGTCTGAGAGAAAATAGAACTCAGATCGTTTCGGTGCAACATTTCAGCCGCTATCTCGGCAGACAAGCGTGGGAAACAGCCGCGGGAAATTTGCCTCTTAAAGGCTGACTCATAGATTTCGAAATTTGTGTAGTAATTAAAAATAGTCAACTAGAAATAAGAAACCTAAATACCTAAATAAGTCACCTAAAATGCTTAATTCCAAAGACAGAGATTAATCGGATCTTTCGTTTTCATGCAGTAAACATTTATGTACAATATAACAGTGGCATATGATACAGTGTATAACAAAAATTCCGGATCCGGAATTTTATAAAGAAGTTTTGATTTTCTATATGAAGGATTTCAATTTGAGCTAAGTTATTTCACAAAGTGATTATTATATGGATAAGCATTATGTAGATGCAAACCATACGATTTGTTTGAAAATTAAGGCGTCCACCTCAGCAAATCTCTGAGTCAGCCTTTAAGCAGACCTGGTGCTTTCGCGGTTGAAATGTTCTTTTCTTTTTCATCTCGGTTATTAGTGGGATTTCAATTAACAAAGTATTGTTATTGTTTCTCGAAATTATCTTTACTTTTATAGAATAGAAATGGTTTATGGAAGTTTTTCACTGAGCCCTAGTGTCGGACCGTATCAAAACGTGGAGGTGGTTTTGTACAGAGCTAGTACATGTATAGGAAAGATGTATTAAAGTACATCAATGTTTGTTCTTGCAGCCATATATTTAATGCAACATGTAAAAATCCTTCTTTATGTGTATAAGTCTCTTCACGGACAGGCTCCGTCATACTTCGTCATGCTTCCCTGATGGTCTCAATTTGTACAATGTGTTGGATAATAATTCTGATGGCACTAGGCGAAGGCTACGGTCTTCTTCTGATGTTACGCGACCTGTTATACCTCGTACCAAGCTACTTGGCCATGGGATCAAAGGAAATGTTGTTAATTTGGTTACATACTTCGCTGAAGTAAACCATTTTCCCACTATAAATACTTATAAATATTATAATTACCATTTATTGGGTATGTCAATCGTAAACGTTGCACATTTTTATGAAAATAAATAAAATGCCATCGCAATTTCTTTCTGAATATCAGTGACCAATGGACATACACTATGGTACTCAAGCAAATAATGACGTTATTGATAAGTAAATCCACCGGTATGTAGCGGACAAAGCACTTCAGATTCCTTTCTTTTATTTGGAACTGCAGAGCCATTGTTACTGTTCCCTTGAATGGAAACGATTTCAGGTGATTAAAATAATATTTGAGGTTCTACTGTGATTTCAATCATTTTGACTGTATATTTCATCATATTTTGAAAAAAAAACAAATATGAACAAAACTCATGGTAGCTATGTTGCTTGGTGAGCTGTGACCTAACATCTTTGTGCAGAACCAAGATCCATAACTTATTGCTGGATCTCATTTCTATTCAATTTACGACCATGTTTCTAGAAGAATACAAAAGAAGGGGGTCTAGCGACCTGTGCTAACAACGCGGTAAATTGATTAGAAATGGGGTTACTTGGCGAGTTACTGTAAGTTAAGTTTTGTTTCTGCACCAAGATGTTAGGTCACATGATTTTCGGTTCATCTTTGATTCATTTTTGGAAAAATGATGAAATATACGATCAAGGTTAATTGAACGCACAGTAGAAGCCCGAGGTTTATACTCGATTCATCTGATATGTGACCCCGTATCATTCTTGAGGACGTGAAAAATTCAATTAGGCGCAGGGACTTATATTAATCATGGTATTGAGAGCAATGTTAAGGCCTGAAATACACTATAGTGCGTTTCCATACATGAATGAATTTGTATACGGCAGAAAACCATTCGCTGTAGAGCTAAAAACCCGCCCCGGTTGTTTAGTGATCTCCATAAGTTAATCAGGAAAAGCATCTATTGTTCAAGAAATGGAAATCCACTCAGCGGTTAGATATCTATGATAAGTACAAACGTCTAAGAAACAGATTATCAAACTTACTCAAACGTGCAAAACAGTCCTTACTTGCTTCTCTTGCTGATAGTGGCTCACCCAGTAAGCTTTTTGGGGGCATGTGAAGTCTTTGTCGGGTCGTCCATCAATTCCCGATACAATGCAATACAATGGCGTTACTGCTGACACACCGCAAACATTGCTAATCTCTTCAGCCATTTTTTTGCTGAATGTTTCAACCATGATGATGTTGATATCTCTGACAACTCATTGTCTTCTATTTACCCTTCCCCAGCCAATCTGTCCTCTATTTTTTTTTTTTTTGCACTCCCGAGGAAGTCTTCTTCTTCAGAACTCTTCATCTGCTGCAGGTGTGGATGGTATCTCTGGGGCCATGCTTAAAGTTACTGACCTTTCTATCTCTCCTATTCTTTCCTATATTTTCAATCTTTCACTCTCTTCTGACAGGGTTCCGTCTGCATGGAAGATATCCCGTATCATTCCTGTTTACAAATCGGGAGACAAGAATTCCATAAATAACTACCGTCCTATCTCTCTCCAACCAATCATCTCCAAATTTCTCGAAAAAATCATTCATAAACACATTATCGCTCACCTTCAAGAAAATAAGTTGCTTACCGAAAGACAATTTGGTTTTCTCCCTAACTCCTCAACCCATGATGCTCTCCTCACGGCCATCTCGGACTGGCACACTGCCCTCGAAGCACGCAATGATGTGGCAGTTGCCCTTTTGATCTGGCAAAAGCCTTTGATAAAGTTCCCCACAGGCTTCTTCTTCAAAAAAACTTTTTTGCTGTCGGCATATCTGGTCCACTTTTGTCTTGGCTGTGCTCGTATCTAACATGTTCCAGTGCGTGGCCGTCCTTGGCTGTACTTCTTCCCTTGTTCATGTTCTTCCCGGGGTCCCCAAGGCTCTGTCCTGGTGCTTCTCCTTTCTTGATCTTTATAAAAACTACCTCTGTCATATCCCTTTTTCTTGAGGTTGCAAATTAGTGTTATATGCAGACCACACCACTTTGTACAAACCAATTAACAACACCCAAGATACTGTCGACTTTCAAGATGACATTAACAAAGTCTTTAATTGGTTTACATCCAACTTCCTTCAAGCCAATGCTAGGAAAACCAAAGTCATGGTCATATCTACTAGGCACAATCCATACCCAAACCTACAATTGTATTTCAACAACCAGCCCATTGACAAAGTTATTGACATCACCTTCCTTGGGATCACATTACCAGCAAACTTACCTCGAATGTACATAGCCTGGCACCCATTTAACAAGACCCTATTTAATCGTTTGGAATCTGTTCAGAGATTTGCATGTTGGACCATTTTGCAGTCTTGGAATCTTGAACATGATGACCTCCTTTTCCAAACTACCCTGCCGTCTCTTGGGGCTCGGCGTGACTTTTTTGCCGTCTGTCATGTCTTCAAAATTCTTGCGGGTCTTTCCACTGCTCCCAATGTTTTTACTCCTCACTCTCGTGCCAACTCCAGATGTAATTATTCTCGTGCCCTCTATCCACCATTCAGTCGCCTCACTCTTTGTCAGAGAAGTTTCTTCCACCATGGGCCCAAGTTGTGGAATGATCTGCCTGAACATGTTGTGACTTGTGCCACCTTTCCTGCTTTCAAGACACTCCAGGTTTAAGTGTTTTATCATTCCTCTTTTGTTTTGTCTTTTTACATATTTTTCTTCATTTTAGTTCTCTTCTTTAGTTTTGGTGTTAAAAGGCTTCCTTTGATTTACTGCTCTTGCCTGTGCGTTTTTCCAAATGTTATAAATAAATAAATTAATAAGTATTTAGTGGCAGGTGAGTGAATTAAATGACCGGAGTGTCGTCCAAGATCATCCGGTGTGGCACGTGCATTTGAATTCCCGGTAGAGCTAGGTTGACCCCTCTCCTCTCCGAATAGGTCCAAAACTCCAGGGTAGTGAACACGAATCGAGTATAATTATTCGTGAAAGAGGACAAGTGTTTTGTGCTTTGCGTCATGAAAAAAATAGCTCAATCTTAATCGAGGTGGTGATAGCACCTGAAATCTATCAACTGTATGGGTAATAACAATGGCTCTGTACTTTCAGATAAAAAGTAATTTGAAGTGCTTTATCCTCTGCATACCCAGCGGATTTACTGGATATCAACAGTGCTATTATTTGCTCGAGTCAATGCAGCATTATGTCAAACGAATGTGCAACTTTTGGACTTCGACATAGCCCAGAGTATTTAAAGATATAATATGTAATAATAATCTGTGCAGAAATCAGTTACTTCGCCGATATGCGTAATCAAAGTCCTTATGCAAGCATCTTTCTCTCTTTGATCCCATCACCTATACCAAGCGTATATTTGGTGACAGATCATTCAATGTCATTGGTCCCAGGATCAGGAACAAGTTCCTCGTTAACATGCAGAGAGGCGCACTCCAGCAGTGTCTTTAAGCGGCTCCTGAAAACATACTTATTTCCTGGTGTATTTAAATTTTTGTTAATTTGGATCTGTTAGTAAACTATATATATTATGCTAATTTTCATGTTGTTTATTAATTTTGTATTTTAAATATTTTCCGTAAGACACTGTGTTCTCTGTAGAGGGCCATATATAAAGATTTCATTATTATTTTTATTATTATTAAAAATAGCTTGTATCATAAGCCTGGTTTTTATGTCCTGCACGCCACCAATCAATACTGGTTACTAATAACAGCTTTTCTCGACGTCTGCTACAACGCTATATTAATGAAAGACTTAATAATACATTGCCTTTAATGACTGTCCATCAATTCTATGACAGTCCGGAAAACCTCAGCGGGACGACTACAAGAGAACTTTCAATCGCACATGGTAAAGGTTTACACAATTTCTGCCCTGTCGGTTGTCTACGTAAAGGTAGTACGTAACAAATATAAGTCTTAACTACATTCAAATTGGTATGTGCTAAAACGATATTATCAATATCAAACGAGAAATACGTTATCTTAGATATCAATTCTCGCTAGATATTGAGTAATACAGAAACGGATGCCACCAACTGGCTATAAAGAGAAAAAGCAACTAAAGATCAACTAAATTTAAATAAACATTGACTGTCACCGATAAGTCTGGTTTTGTAGGATTTCCAAAGATGCCAAATTATATCCACACGATAAATAAGCTGAATCACAAATCGAGTACCAATAATATTAATAAAAATAATAATAATAATAATAATAACAATAATAATAATAATAACAATCTTGATATACCGCCTAATGCAGAGGCCTCTAGGCGCTTCACGTAGAAAAGAGCAATTATATCATTATCAATGCGACAAATACAAAAACAATAAATAAAATTCTAATGTTAAAACAACAATGATGTACATCAATTATACACAATTTCAAAATAACTTAAGATAAAATTCAAGTAGAAATTCAAACATATATGTGAGGTAAAAAACTTTGGTGAGTCATAATTACTTATTCGTATCACTTTCTTATGTTGAAAACTTCAGAGTTCGTTCACGTTTGGTGTTTGGAATTTATTCAGTGCATTTGCAGTACATTAGTAACGGCCTTTAGATTCAGGTTTATGCGGGTGCAGATGCATAAGAGAACTAATGCCTAACTTTCACGCAAAAAGCACCATCCCTAATACCTTTTTGAAGATGTGGACAGTTGTGCATTATGTCTCTTAAGCACCCGCATAAACCTGAAATCTAAAGGTCCCTATTTTCTTCGTTAGAAAATGGGCATCTTTTAATTATGGCCTTAATCTGATGTGGTGTCGTCACATCGAATCTCTTTTCTATTGATTGGATAAAGCATACAACCTCTCAGAAAGAATGGAATCGTCGACACACCCCAACTGACAGGAATAAACAATAAATAGGATTATTTGTTAATTAGTCTAGACGTCCAGTACGCGCCGGAACAGCTACCTCATGGATTGAAGGGGTGTTCCACCCATATCAGAAAAACGATTTACTGCCGAATCAAATAATGGTCCAGGTCGTTAGTATAACAAATAAACAACCGTGTTCCTGCTCAGATTGCGTGGCTTGTTTATAGGGGAGTTTCGGTAACCTGACCCATCTGACGCACTTTTATCTGACACACTTATGAATTCGGAAACCTTACACGGAGTAAACCACGTGTTTATTCGTTAAAGTTTCCGAATTGATAAGTGTGTCAGAGAATAGTGTGTGAGATGAGTCAGGATACATAAACTCCCTGTTTTTAACCACTCGTCTTGTAATCCAAAGGTCGTGTTTTCGATTCCCACTTGAAGCACAAATTTAACTTTATTATTATTGTGGGTCGCCAGCGTATAGCTGGGAGGCACAGTTAGCGTTCGGTTGTACGCATTACAACAAGTTGACGGACATCCTCCATAGAAACGGGGGATGTTGAAAATGCACGCTCTACAGCACACAAAATTGGTATAGGGAAAATGCACGTAAGTCGACTTTGTGAAGTCATTACTCCCAACAGTTTTTTTTTTTTTTTTTTTTTGTTCCTGCTCAGATTGCGTGGCTTGTTTATAGGGGAGTTTCGGTAACCTGACCCATCTGACGCACTTTTATCTGACACACTTATGAATTCGGAAACCTTACACGGAGTAAACCACGTGTTTATTCGTTAAAGTTTCCGAATTGATAAGTGTGTCAGAGAATAGTGTGTGAGATGAGTCAGGATACATAAACTCCCTGTTTTTAACCACTCGTCTTGTTGAAAATGCACGCTCTACAGCACACAAAATTGGTATAGGGAAAATGCACGTAAGTCGACTTTGTGAAGTCATTACTCCCAACAGAAGCCTGTTTGGGATATAGTATCGTTATAGAATGTAAATTACATTTATTATCTTTCTATTGATACCAAAATATTATACTTTTGTGAAAAATCCATACAGGTACCTGCAGCTTCCAAAAATTTTACTTTTGAACGTACTTTCCTACAGGGCCTGCAGGTGGGGCCTATTTACTAGGCCCTGGTATCTTCATTCACTAAAGTAACTGCTCAGGTAGTTGCATTCGACCCTTCTGAACATTCGAGGCCAAATTTTCAAAGAAAAAATTGAACACTTAACATAGGTACCTATGCAATTCATTAAATATGCTAATAACCGAGCCGGTCCAGCGTAATCAGTCGTGCTTATTCATACAGCTGAGAGTTCCAAAAATTATCGCCCAATTCGAGGGCAGACGAGCGAAAAAAAAAAAAAGTTGCCGAAAAAAATAAAAAAGCGCTCACATTGAAGTCGTTAGGGAACATTTGAACCCCATTATTTTGCGTTATTAATTTTGGACTCTACATTCACGTGAACAACATCAAGATCAAATAATTTCTCAAAAATTGAGCACAGTAGGGGTTCGACCTTTCGCCGAGGAGAGGAGAGATTAGGAAGCATTATTAACCGCTAAGGACTAGCGAGAGATTTGTTGGCGATGTTGGGATTTTAAGTCATACATTCAAGGAAATAAAGGCAGACTCATGCGTATAAACCAATATAATAGAAACCGATCAAACATCATTCAAGCTGATATAGTGGAGGACTGTAGTGACCAGATCTTATGTGAGTGTTGCAAATCCGGAAAAATTGTAAATTTTGGTAACAAGTACTTTATACATGGATTATCAAAAAAATGATGACAGCACTTGCCCCAGCCCCTGGTGGGCTCCAGCTTGGATTTCAAGGTTACACAGGGGGGAAAATTTTAAAATGTTCGATTGTTGTTGAAAAGCACACTATGATGTCTGTGGTTACAAGATTCCAAAAAAAGGTAGAGTTATACTACCTGTGACTTATAGTTTAAGAATTATGGGGTAAAAAACCTTTAAAAAATGGTTAAAAATGTCAATTTTGGTTTGTACAGGAGTCAAAAATTAAAAGTTGCTCCCAATTTTTGGTAAAAATGTGATTCAATTGTTGGTTTTAGCGTAAAGGATTGAAATAGAGAATAGTTTGGGACTTTTTGATATCTTACGAGGTCTGTTATTCAATAAAATGGCGAACATAAAGGGCAACAGCTTTGGCAGGCGATTGGATTCTATTGACCTGGGACCTATTTGTTGGATAAACGTGAAAACTAAAATAACAGAAAGGCAAATATTCCTTATTTCAATCCTTAAGCTAGGGAGGAAAACAATTTGCACCACATATAACTGAATAAAGCAACTTTTAACTGGACCCCATGTACACACAAAAATTGACTTTTTCGCCGTTTTTACAGTGTTTAACCCCCAGAACTCCGGATCTATAAGCCATAGAATTCAATTCAATTCAATTAGTTTATTAGCTTATCATTCAGCCAATACAGTACATCATGATACAATTATTTACTGTTATCTTGGAATAAATATTGACATATTTTTAAGAGGGGAAAAACTAATACCGCATGTTGAAATGGCATAATATCAAATGAGGGAGACGGCTCAGTAATAAGTATGCCTGGACTTTGAGCATGACCCCACCTCAAATAACAATGATTATGATTAATTAATATTTAACGACTGGACAAGACATGAAAAGACAAGACAGAACAGGCCGATACAGGGCGAGGGGAGGGACATTGACAAGTTATTGTTTTTAACAGATAAGGGGCAAAAGAAAACATGGTGGAACGTGGAACCAGTAAAAGGACACCTAAAAGAGAAGGATAAAAAAGGGTATGCAATTATGAGTGGTCAACTATTAGAAGAAAATTGAGGGGGGAACTACTGATGAATGTTTTATGACTGATAATCAAAAAGTTCAATTTAAATATTTATTATTACTCTTGTTTAGATTAAATTAAAAGCAGTAATGGTTTAGAGGTTATGATACTGTACTAAGTGTGTTCCAATGTGGGGGACCGAGTATTTTAACGGAGTAACTTAATAGGTTTGATGAGGGTTTTTGTTGTGATGTATTTGTTTGCATTTCTGGGTTATATGTGTGTAATCACATGTTTGGAAAAATAGTTAGAAAATGAGTTTGTAGGGTGTTTTGAGTTGTAACGAGACATGAAAATCGCTGGTGTTTGTAGTTTATTTTAAATCATTAATTCGTTAAGAGTTTGGTAGATTATGGATGTGTTTCAGTATTATTAATGAGACGTATGGCTCGTTTTTGAAGTTTGAAATAGATGTCCAAGTTATTCGAAATAGGAGGAAGTCCCTGGACCAGTGGTTATTATCGAATGTTATGTCAGTAATTGCCCAGCTATGTTACTGTAAGAATGTACGGGAAGGGCGTTGCGGAGTTTTCTAAGAATCCCGATGTTCTTAGAAATTGATTGTAGTTTTTGAGATATGATATTTACAGGAAAGATTTTGGTAATATACACCCAGAAATTGTATGGTCGACGGGTGGGAATGGGTTCTGTATTGTCAATCATGATTTTGGTTGGCCGTGGTCTGTGTCATGTTTTTCTTGCTGAAGTGAATATATAGTTAGTTTGTGATACATAAGCGAAAGTTGGTTGGCTTTTAAAACCAGGTATACTTTATTAATCTTTGTTCAATATTGTTTGAGAGTTGTTTAAGGTTTTGTTGTGATATGATAGAAATATGTTGGTGTCATCGGCAAATAATACATAGGAGAAGTGTTTGGAAGAAGAAGGAATATCATTGACATAGAGGAGGAAAAGAAGGGTAATCTATACTTTTTGGGAATCCTTGTGACCAGGACAAAACACCTGGTGTGCTTTTAACACATTCAGAAAATTTTACATATGTGACCCCTGTATAAAACTTGAAACCCAAGCTGGGCCATTAGGGGGGTTGGCAAGTGCTTCCATCAACTTTTAGGATTCAATGCCTAAAGTACTTTGTGCAAAAATTCACAATTTTATCCGGAAGCGCACACTCTCTAGTAGGATTTTTTATTCTTGTCAGTTCATTTTAAAAGTTTTTTAAGTTTTTTAACTTTTTTAATTTTTTTCTGAGAGGTTGTATATACTTTACCCAATAGTATAATAGAAATTCCAAGTCACGATACCGGATATAAGATTAAGGCCTTCACATACTTAAAAAATGTCCCTTTTCTCACGAACGAAAATATTACAAAGCAAATGCACTGAATAAATCCAAACACCAAACTCAACAATCTTAAAAGCATTCAACATAGAAAATTTACCAGTAAGTACTTATTACTCACCAAAGTTCTTTTCGTCAAGTAGGAAAATACTAAAAAACTGACACGTTCATATCATCTTGGTCCAGAAAACTATTTGACAGTTTGGTTCAATCATTTAAGTAGTTTAGAGTTTATGTCACTCATAACAAACTTCAATATTCACGTGGCCTAATCATCCTCTTCACCGCCTCGATGTTCTGACACTTTATCGTTCTTGGATTGACGGCAAACAAAGAATCGATAGCGGGTCTCAGACTTTACGACAATCTATTCAATTGAATCTGGTATGAAGCCTTAATATATTCGATACAAAAAAGTTCATGGTAAAATGAGGTTAAAGCATTCATATTCTGTGAACAAAGTGAGAATTTCAGTTGTTAGTTTTTTATCTGAACACACCCCTTCCAAATGCATTCTTACCTTCGACAATATGCGTTTACTGACAGGAATAAAAATCAGACTATAACACTAAAAGTCCCCCCTGCTAAATTACGGTGATACAGAAAGTTTAACTAAAAAGAAATTTCGCTTCCAGTAGGTTTCTTTTCTTTTTATTGTATCGCAACTGATTGACAGCAGCCATTTGTCATCCGTCAAACACGGCTGCACACTGATCCTACGGGCGGCTTTCTTAATTCATTGTGTGTGTAAGAACAACTTAAACTTTTTTCAATCGTATTTATATCTACTTTGTACAATGTCGTCTATTGAAAGTGAAAAGTAGCCAAAAATTCGCGATTTCGCTTTGGGCCTAAATTTGCAGTTCCCCGGCAGAGTAGCCAAAGTCGCCCAGTTGGGCTACCAAACCATGGAATTGGCAACATTGGTGATCATTGCAACGGCTCTGGGCGTGCGTATATTTATGCACTACTTCCTTATCACTGGGCAACGGCTCGCGGTAATTGGCTGAGAGAAATATGTAAATAGACTAGTGTGTGACATCATCCTAATTATAGTTTGTCACTGCTCGCGTGGAAGCTTGTTGTAATGGCTGTAACGATGTAAGTAGGCCCCTATGATGTATGTATTCAGTTTGTCTGTCGTCAACATTTTGAAAAAAAAACATTGACCAGAACGCAAAATCCGAATTTGTTAGTTTAGTTTAGTTAGACCAAAGTTTTAAATCCGGTTTTGTCCCCGTAAACGAGGGTGGCCGGATTCACCTCACACTCAGCAATACTGCTGTGTGAGGATTTATTAGAGCAAAAGATAATTGACCGGATGCCCTTCCTGACGTCAATCCACAGTTATCGGCGGTGGGCCTAACCTTTGGGCAACTTTGCCCAACATGCAAGGCAGTATGTGCTGGATGGCCGCCATTAGCTCTCCAGAGCTGACGCCCTTGTAGGTAGATCTTCTTTTTCATTCTACCAGGGTAACCAGCTACCCTCCTCATCAGATTCCTTACAAATCCGATGGGGGAGTCGGTTTAGCCGCCGACGACTCGGCCCTGGGACAGGTAGTACTGGTTACCAGGATACCAGTAGCAGGTCTCAAAGAAAACCTGACCTGACATATATATGAATGTATATTAATGAGCACATTTGCATATTGGTTTTGATTGGCGGCCCGCAGATATTCTTTGAATATAGTGAGCGCGAATCCGAGAACCGCCATCGCAAATTCTATTCGTCACAAACTTTAAAAATGTCTGCCAAAACAGATAATTTTAGAATAAGGCAGATATCAACAAATATATAGATCAAAATTATTTGAGAAATACCCTGCCATTATGTAATTGGACATAGTGAACATATTTAAGATATTTTTAAACCACTCAGATGATGGCTGCAATATGGTAGCCAAAAGCTTGAAAATATTTTTCAAAAGCATACTACAAATTTACAATATCAGCCACAAATTACATTTAATGTGTAAATGTGACAATTAGAAATATACATTTGACCATAAGTAACTGATTCCAGACCGTCCTGATTTATGCGTCAAATTCCAAATAGAGACCATATGGAGAGAAAAAAAAATGGTAATATCTATGTTTTTTCACCTTTTAGCCATATTAGTTTCTAATCATTGCAGGAATGGTATATTAGTTGCGTTATACGAAGGTGGACATTTCTAATGTTTTATTGACCGACTTATTTTGATTTGTGGCGGACAATTTCATCATCCGAGGATCGGATACCCGATGATCGTAAGTGAGGGTCTGCCGTGAAACTCATTCCGTTTTTCATTCCGCTCTGACCTGAAAATACACTGTTATTTATTGATTACGCCTCCGCTACACACTAAAAACGCTAGTTCACCTATGCAACCCCCCGACTAAAAAATGGGGTCAAAATTATGAACACAAAAAGGGTCATTTCACATGTTTTTTTACCACAAATGTGGTCAACATTCTAACCTCATTTTTAGTCGGTGCATAGTTGACTAAAAACGGGGTCAAAAATGACCCCGTTGTTGAAAATATTTTTAGTGTGTACTTGTAGTGGTTGAGCACTTTCCGACTATTTAATTGGGTACAGACCAGTGCTGGCAATGGCTCATGGCGTGACACCATTGAATGTGTATTCTCATGGCGTAACACCATAAAATGGGTATATATATATATATATATATAATATATATATATATATATATATATATATATTAAAAGCCACTCCGAGATACTGTAAGAAATTCCTCTGGGGTCAAATTGTAAACAAATGACGACTTTCGCATTTCAATTACATCAAACTTGCCATTATTGATTATTACCCAAAGTCTCATTATTAGTTGTTTTACGTGTCCCCAATTACTGACGTTCGTATTTGATACTACTAGCATGTGGATGTTTTTTTCTCCTCAATATTGCACGAAGCTGTTGCTCATGCAAGTAGTTGGACTCAACATCAACTTATAAACTGCAAGAGTTGCCTTATGTCCATTGAAAGATTAACAACGGACAACGTATTCTTTCCAATATGTCGACTTTGGGCACACTATTAAATACCAGTCAAGTCGGTACATCCGAGTGTCTTGACAACAATACCATTCGTTTATACCTTCTCACAAAAATCAACTTGGAGATTGATTTTATTCAACTTTCCACATGATCATTATGGTCATATTGTCTCCGATCATTGGCATGATTGGTTTTATCGGCAACTCCGCTCTCCTAGTGACGATCTTTTACATTCGTGACATGCGCACAATTACAAACTATTACATTGGAAATCTCGCTGTTGCTGACCTGTCTCTAATTATATTTGCAACATTAAGATCTTTCATACAATACATTACATCTTATGGATTAAATCAAGCCCAAAATGTCAGAAGAGACGTTGGGTGTGTGCTTACTGAATTTCCAGTACATATTGTTTTTCTTGCATCTTTTGGATTTGTCGTCCTTGTGAGTTTTGAACGTTTTCTAGCCGTATGCTATCCCATCATGCATCGGGCGTTGGCTAGCAAAGCGCGCGCTGTCAAATATGTAACGATAACATGGCTTTCTTCTTTAATTATGTCAGCATTAATTACACCAACATGGGGAAACGTAAACACGTTTTGTGTATTTTGGTCAGTTGATGGAAATGGCGGTCGTCCATCAGTTTTTTTATAACTGCAAGAGTGTAAACCCTGACTTCGAGAATATCCATGCCATTGTTGAAAGTTTTTACTTTTTCATAGCTTTCGCAATGAGTTCTATCTTTTACGCTCTGATCCTGGCACGTCTAAACGCACGTAAGTGTATTAATTCAGAAATACAATCTTCTCAAGCTAGGTCCACTCGGAACCAGGTTGCAAAAATGGTGATTGTAAATGGTCTAGTTTTCTTCTTTTGTCAAGTGCCTTTCCAATTTTTCAATATTTACAAATACTTGGAAGGTGACTATCTCACGACTGAACGAAGACAACCTGGTTTCTGGCTTCGCGACTTCTGGAAGTACTTAATGCATCGGCCAATCCAGTCATTTATACAGCCGTTAATTTAAGATATCGCCTAGCTTTTAAGACGACAATTTATCAAATTCTGTGCTGGAAAAATAAGCCGCGTAATGCAATACCAACAATAGCTGCAATGAAACTATAAAAGCAAACCTCTTTGTGATGAATACCTTTCCATAATATATTTAGTACTTTGATCATCAGGAAGCATTTTGTAACAGAGCTAACTAAACAATAGAGCACTTGAAGAATAATCTTTCTATTGTTTGCCAACCAAACTCATGCCAACCCACATGGGCTTTTCAGTTTCCCGTGTGCCAGCATCTCTGCTGAAGGATGAACTCACATCAGAGTTCTTATGAAGGAGAATGTTCAACATAGTGATTTGTTATTATGTTCCTACACCACGGTGAACTTGATGGCCTGGTGTAAGGAGTTGAAATGTTCAGTGAATGTGTCAACTTCCAAGAATGATCATAGTGTCATCATCAGAGTGTCCATAAAATTTTAGCTACGACGTAAATGAGGAAAAAAGCAAGATCTTTCCAAATTTTCCATGAATAAGTTGGCAATGATAGAGCTGACTGGGGAACCCATTGCAGCGCTATCACATTGAGAATAAAATATGCCAATGTGAACAAAGAAGGTAGCTTTAGACACGCACTCAACAAGTCTAGTATTTTTTGGACGATAACTTGGTTCTCTTCTTCAATGACTCTTCATTGTCAAGTAAGTTGCGTACAGGAACACTAGTGAAGAGAGCAGATGCGTCGTAAGAGACCAGACATTCATCGTCTTTGACATGAATGTCGGAAAGTTTCTTGACAAGATCAGTCGCTGTTCTTAAAATGTCTGAATAGTTCCTGCCAACCATAGGGGAATAAATATATCTGCTAAAACCTTGACTGAGTTGTAGGTAATAGAGCCGCATCCTTGATAACGATTAGCCTAAGAGATTATGCTTTTATGGATCTACGATAACCATAAAACATAGGTACGTCAGACGAGAATGGGTAAGTCGCCGAAAGGTGGGAACATCGATAACGCCACTGTCTCTTAAAGATTGTAAACACTAATAAGTTGGCTGCGGTACAAAGCAGTAGGGTCCTTGGACAGAAGTTTGTACACTTTGGGGGACTAATTTTGTTCTTGTGATTTATCCAATCCAAAATAGTTTCTTTATTGAGGATCGAGGATTACAGTGGCAAAACCAGCAAGCATAATAATAATAACTTTGTTGATCATTTTTATTAGTGTTCCCGTGCAACATTGGGTCTTATGATGTAGTGACAACAGGGTGATCTGTCTATTGCCATTGTATTGTGTGCCTATAAATGCATGACACTATTTGTTTCAGCACAATACCGATATCGTCGTCTTTAAGGTCACCGTTTTACTCCTTACATGTTTACGTGCAAGCTAAGACACTAAGACACTAGGCCCGCGTGCATGAAGCCAAAGTAACTGACGAGTAAGCTACTAGTCTAGTAATTTAGCGGGTATCTAACTTCCAAATCGATTTGGTAGCGACTTCCAAATCGGGGTTAAGTACTAGATAAATACGGGAAAACACGGTTTCGAACCGCTGTCACCAGCATGCTTTATTAGTGTTGCTTTTTTTCAAATAAGTGTTTGTTGGGCTTATTATGTAGGTCATGTGACAATTTCAGGCTAGAATATCTTGTCATGTGAGTGCAGCAAAGTCGAAACTGACATTTTTAGCGAAATTTAGTTTTTTATGTATTATGAAAAAGTACGTAATTGCACATAATTCGATATATCAACTGACAATCCCAATTTCGGTTGAATGCAATAAAGTAGTTAACTGGAAGATGCGACTTTGTTTGCACTCACCAGGAATACTCCTTTGCTGTAGTTTTCAAATCCAATGCTACGAAATTCAACTTACGACTTCTCTTTGAAGACGCCTATCTCTTCAGTTGAATTTTCCCAAGCATTTATGACTTGGGGATATCGTTTATTACATACCTCATACTAATTTTTTTTAACTATTGATTGTTTAAATGGCCATCACATGACCTTAAATAGTTTCAACTATTCTTGTTTAAAAGATCTGATTAAAATGGTTAAAATAGTAAAAGTGTTATGTAAAAGTGTTTATTACCATTCTTTAAATTGGGTTTCAAGTACAATATTTTTAAAAAAATGGACAAAACAAACGATTTATTTTGCCTAACTGGTAGACTGGTAGAAGTGAATACGATCTTGTAAAGTCAAAATCTGCCAACTGCGATGAAGATGACTGTCGGTATGTCCGTTTAAAGCAATAATAGCACATTTTGTGAAGATCGCCCCCAATTTTTCAAACATTTTGAGTTTTTTACACGGTTGCATTGGTAACTGGCTAGTAAACTATACCTGTGAATGGTTAAGCTCGAAAATGTCTATGTGTTGCAAACGAAGGAATTTTGTAATTAGAATAATTATTAATATCGGAGATCTCCGATAATAATTAAATGGCTGTAAGAAACTGCCTTTCAATATGAAATAGCGGGAAATAGCGCCATGTACGTGTCTACGCTCATCCATTAGTTGTTTTATTGGTTCGGGCAAGTCAAGTTAGAGGTCATTTTCTTGAGGTGGCACTATTTCAAAATCGCTTATTTTATGATAAATACGCATTTTTTAGCATTCTCGGTCGCAGGTATAGTTTCCTAGACAATTACCAAAATAACTGTGCAAAAATATCAAATTTTGAAAATTGGGGGCGCTCTTCAAAAAATGTGCTGTTATTAGTAGCGTTCAAAATTAAAGTCCCATTCTAGAAGTTTGGGGAAGAAGGTTTGAAAGTGTTTTCTTGTATTTTCAAGGGTGCTGAACAAGATTTTTTGGGTCCAACCTCTAGGAAATGTGGGGAACTCTCGCTAGAGGGCGTTTTTCAAAATGGCCGCCAAAATTCCAGAAAATGGCATATTAAAGCTAAAAGCAGCTATCTAAGAGTTAATATGAAATCAATTTTGGGGCATTTCTTAATGCTAATTATTGTTTAATGCTATTCCAATAATTAGAATTTATGATAAGTACCCTTAGAGGGCGCTGTTTTCAAATGGTTGCCTAAATTCCGTATAATAGCCTTTTTGGGACCGTTATCAATGAATTATTATTGAATACGAGTATCAAAGTGAAGATGTTTGAAGGTATTTGTTTACATTTCAAAGATGCTGAACAAGATTATATTGGTCCAACCTCTGGGAAATGTGGGGAACTCTCGCTAGAGGGCGTTTTTCAAAATGGCCGCCAAAATTCCCGAAAATGGTATATTTAAGCTAGAAACTGCTATCTGCGAATCCAAATGAAATCAATTTTGTGGTATTTCTGAATGCTCCATATTATATAATGATATTTAAATAATTAGAATTCATGATAGGTATCATTAGAGGGCGCTTTTCAAAATGGCCGCCAAAATTCCAGAAAATGGCATATTAAAGCTAAAAACAGCTATCTAAGAGTTAATATGAAATCAATTTTGGTGTATTTCTTAATGCTAATTATTGTGTATTGCTATTCCAAATATTAGAATATATGATACGTAACCCTAGAGGGTGCTTTTCAAAATGGCTGCCAAAATTCCATATAATAGCCTTTTTTGGGTCTGTTTTCAATTATTATCAAATTCAAATATAAATCAAAGTGAAGATTTTTAAAGATATTTTTTATATTTTCAAGGATGCTGAACAAGATTTTTTATGTCCAATGTCTGGGAAATGTAGATAACTCTCAAAATGGCCGCCAAAATCCAGAAATGATATATTGAAGCTAAAAACAGCTATCTAAGAGTTTTAAAAAGTAAAAACTGATATCAATTAATTATACAAGCATAAATCAAAGCGCAGATGTTTGAAAGTAATTTGTTCATATTTTTAAGGATGCTGAACAAGATTGTTTTAGTCCAACCTCTGAGAAATGTGGGGGAAATCTCGATAGAGAGCGTTTTCAAAATGGCCGCCAAAATTCCAGAAAACCGCATAATTGAAGTATATTAACAGCTATCTGAGAATCAAAATGAATATCATTTTGGGGTTGTTTCTTAATGTTATTTATTGTGTAATGCTATTTCAATCACAAAGATTTATGATATATGCCCCTAGAGGGCTGCCAAAATTCCAGAAAATGGCATATTAAAGATAAAAACAGCCATCTAAGATTCAAAATGAAATAAATTTTGGGTGTCTTATTGCTAATTACCGCTATTCTAGCAATTGTAATAATATGATAATTACCACTAGAGGTTTTTTTTTTCAAAATGGCAACCGAAATTCCATATAATAGCCTTTTTTTGGGGGGGGGGCGTTATCAATACATTATTGACAAATGCGGGTATAAATCAAAGTGAAGAAGGTATTCGTTTATATTTTCAAGGATGCTCAGATTTTAAAGGTCCGACCTCTGTCAAATGTGGGGGAATCTCGCTACAGGGCGTTTTTCAAAAGGGCCACCAAAATTACAAAAATGGCTTATTAAGCTAAATAAATAGCCATCGAAGAGTAAACATGATATCAATTTTGAGGTATTTCTTGATTATATTTATTGTATATTTATAGTCGATTCGTTCGTCCCCCTGGAGTTTTGGACCTATTCAATTAAGTCGGAGAGGGAAAATGAAAGAATTCAACACTCCGGTCATATAACTCACTCACCTGCCACTAAATACAATTTCATTCATGTATGGAAACGCACAATAGTGTATTTCAGGCCTTAACATTCCTTACAATAACATGATTAACAAAAGTCCCTGCGCCTCATTGAAATTTTCACCTCCGCAAGAATGGTACGGGGTCACATATCAGATGAATCGAGTATAGGAGTTGGCTTTTTTAAATGGTTGCCAAATTTTAATATGTCTTTTTTTTATACATTTCAGAATTTTAATATAGTAGGTTCTATATAATTAAATCGGGTCATCCCCTTAATACATATTTAGGTTTTGGCCTAATTGAAGGGAGATTTTCTACAGTATTGCCCTCCTTCAGCGATTATTGCTCAATATATTTCATAATTTTATGTTTTACATAATCTACAGGTACTAGTATTTACAATCTGAAATGTAAAAAAACCCTGTATATGAAATTTGACAGCAGTTTTGAAAAGGCGCCCTCTAGGGGTAATTATCATAAATCCTTATGATTGAAATAGCATTACACAGTAAATAGCATTAAGAAACAAGCCAACATGATTTCATATTTTATTCTCAGATAGCTGTTAAATTTTTTAATATGTGGTTTTCTGAAGTTTTGGCGGCCATTTTGAAAACACCCTCTATCGAGATTTCCCCACATTTCTCTGAGGTTGGACCAAAAAATCTTGTTCAGCATCTTTTGAAAATATAACAAATACCTTCAAACATATGCCTTTGATGTTGTACTTATTTGATAGTTAATTAATGATGCCTTTTTAAACTCTCGGTTTTTAGCTTGTAATATGTCATTTCTGGAAGTTGGGGGCCATTTTGAGAGTTATCACACATTTCCCAAAAGTTGGGCCTAAACAATTTGTTTTCAGCACACTTTAAAAATAAAAAGAAATCTTTGAAATCGTTCATTCACTTGATTTATATTTGAATTTGATAATACTTAAAAAAAATTTTTTAGCTATTTTATGGAATTTGGCAGCCATTTGGAAAAAGCCACCCTTTAGGGGTACCTATCATACATTTCGCATATTGGAAATAACATAATACAATAACTAGCCTTAAGAAACACCGAAAGTGATTTCTTTGGACTTAGATGGCGAGTTACAGTTTGTTAGTTTTAATATTGCAAGTTTAGTTTTGGCGGCCATTTTGAAACGCTCCAGCGAGAGTACCCACATTTTCCAGAGCGTTGACCAACTAATCTTGTCAGGCATTCTTCAAAATGTAATCAAATACCATTCAAAATTTCACATTGATTTATACGGGTATTGCAATAATAATTAAGTGATAACGGCCCAAAAAAAGGCTATTATACAGAATTTGGAGCCATTTTGAAAAAAGCGCCAATGAGGGTACTTATCATAAATTCTAATATGGAATAGCATAGGCAATAACTAGCATTAAGAAAATACCGAACTTTTCTTTCATTGGGATCTTAGTGGCTGTTTCTAGCTTTAATATGCATTTTTCTGGAAAATTGCGGCGGCCATTTTGAAAAAGGCCCTCTAAAGGGCTATCATAAATCATAAATACGTAATATTATCTTATATAATAAAGACATTCAAAAATACATCAAAATTTATTTCATTTAGATTCTCATATGTGGGTTCTAGCTTCAATCGACCATTTTCATGAATTTTGGCTCCATTTGAAAAAAAAACGACCTCTGGCGAGAGTTCCCTATTTCCAGAGGTTGGACCAAATAATGTGTTCAGCATCCTTTCAAAAATAAAAACAAATAACTCAAAAACATCTTCACTTTGATTTATATTTATTCACTCCTAATTAATTGATTTTTATATTATTTATTGGATAACACTTTCATAAAAGTGGCCGCACCTACCCGGTGGTGCAAGCCATAAAAAAAAAAGACAAAAGACACAAACAAAATCAGGAACTATACAAATTGGAAAATACATTACAAATCAATGAGAAAAGGTTTTACACAAGCGAGTCATGGGAAACAATCTCCAAGACAACTATTAAACTAGACAACGGTTATTTCATTAGAGCTGATCTAGGTTTCCCTGCAGATCCAAAGATATGCTTGCAGCATGATCGAATATATTTCAAGGACATAGTATCTGGAAAATGTTATCAAACAACAAGTGATGTTTTAATATCATATTACCATTATGAAGCTGTCCCAGAAACGTTTAGGTTCATTTCTGCATACGTCTCTGCTTGGAGATCGTTGAAAATTTCATTTCTAATAGGATGTAAAATAGCACATTGAAAATAAAGTGATCAATAGGTCTTGATCTTGATTACAAGGCAAACAACGGCCTGTCTAAAATATTAGACCAAGATTTTTTTTGCTTTTCACAGATCAAGTGTGTTTGTTACGAGCCTGAATTTCAAGTTAATCCTAAGAAATTCGTACTATCAAGTAAAGGGCTCCAGTGATGGACATTTTTTGAACTAAGATAAGTTATTTAAGATGATTTGCATTGAGCTCTATGTACCAATGGTCGTGTGTCCATATTAACAATGCCCTTTTTGAGCGTATTGATCCAGGATGAATTAACTTATGGATGCGCATTGAAAAACAGCAATTAAATTACTTTTAAGTACAGTTAAAGTTTCAAGCCAGGCCCATTTAAGGTTGTCGGCCAACAAAAGAATGGCATTTAGCATTAATCAGGCCAGCGATTATTTCATTATTTTTTAGACGATAACAGTAAGTATTTAATACGCATCGAGTCATGCATGGAGGGATAGATTGCCCAGGCCTAGATCGCATTATAAGTGCCTCTTTAGTACATACTAGGAGCTTTTAAGAATGGTTTGCCATTTTGGTCCTTGAAGATTTCGAGTATCCAGGTAGAAAGGCATACCAAACCACACTGAACAGGCCATAGTAATTGAGGGGAGGGTCATATTGATTTCGGTACCACCAAATAAAGGTCTCTATTGAGGCAGCCATTTTGAAAAAAACAAGCGCCTCTACGGGTACTTCTCATAAACTCTAATTGTTGGAATAGCATTCACAATATTAGATAAAAGACAATACCCTAAAATGGATTTCTTAGTAATTATTAGATAGCGTTTTTAGGCTTACTATGCAGTTTCTGGAATTTTGGCGGTCATTTTGAAAAAATCGCCCTCTAGCGAGAGTTCCCCTGACGTGGAGGTTCGGTGGTGCCAGAGGTTGGACCCAAAAAAATCTTGTTTCAGCACCCTTGCAAGTACAAGAAAAAACATTCAAACCTCCTTCCCCAAACTTATAGAATGGGACTTGAATTTGAACCTACTATAGTGCTTTAAGCAAGGTAGCGCCAAATTTGGAATAATAAAAACTAAGCAATCAAAGCGTCGACGCTGCAGTAATCATTTGGTTTATTCGGGGATATTGTTCTGTTCTACGAAAAATTGGTATATTTATTAAAGTAAACTCAATTGTGACATAATGATCATATGTGTAGCAAAGGAGGGAGGTATGCAAAGATAAGCAGAGAATTTAAACCGTTGTCTGAAATTAGTTTGTTGTTGTCACACCGACAACAAGCCCCTAAAATGAGATTTCCACTGGAAGCATAACCCACCGAAGCCGCGCGCAAGTAAGTGGCTATAAGCCTGCTAAACCTTAAACGGGGGATCCATCTGCTCAACCGTCCACGGTAAGGGTTATTTAGCCGGCTGACGATGTTTTCAGTTTGTAGACTTATGGACCATCTTTTTCACATTCATGCGGGGGACATGAAGATTAATTATTAAAGAAAAATATACAGGAATGTTGAATTTAAAAAAGGAATTGTATTATAGGAATACAACAGTCAATTTATTTTTTGAATGAAAAAATAAAGATTTGTGGACGTCACGGACATTGATTGGTTGATTATTTTGCTTCGGGGTACCCATTCAGGTAAAATGACGTACGTATCTCTACATTGGAAAAAAACAACCGATGATAGTCACGTTACGTCGGTTTTTGAATCAGTTGGAAAAGGTTAAGTTTGTACTGGTTCGACATAATAAACGGTTTTTGCTTTTGGAAAAAATAATAGCCTTTGGGCAGAGGGTCAGTACAGACCTTGATTAACATAGTCGGATTATATATATCGGTCGCACCCGAAGAGCAAACTGATACCTGATACCTGACACGTGCCCCCCCCTGACACTGATACCAAAAACATCATCTCCTTACCGTTTATAAATACCATACGGCAACGCAGCAAGAATTCTGTATCTCGGTTGTCACAGCGTAATCGAGCAAAGATATGAGACTATACATGGGGTTCTTTGTAGTCAAGACTGATATTTCATTGCATTTTGAAAGGCGTAAGTACAGTACGACTATTTCATTGCAGTTCAAAGTCATAGTGTGTACTTTGTCAAGGTAGTACGGCGTTGGCAGAGGTGTCGAAGTGGAAACACTCGTTGTTTTTCGAAGAGCTCTGAATTTAGCTGCCTATTGAGCTGTAGCGGTTCTTCTTCTTTCATTAACAGCGTTAAGACAGGGGCTGGGTTATTGTTTACTGGTATTTAGTATATGGCATACTTTTATACCTTGGGGGTGGGATATATTCGGGCCCTTGTACCCACGTTTCGTGGTTATTATAGCGCAGTGCACCATGGATAGCCAGGGAGCACGTGGGTCGGCCCATGGAGGTTAGGATTCAGATATTATGAGTGGGGGTGACGAAGGCTGACTTCATTCCAGGTTTATGGTAAGTCAGGTTGCAAAGTGAATGAACGTGACGTATGGAATATAGTGGGGTCACATAGTGTTGCTAAAGTAGGAAGCGTGAAGATTTGAGTCAAAAGACTCTGATAGCGATAATTCTCAGGGTTCCGTGATGACAAGGATGGTTTGGTGGTACTCTGTTTCATTCCACGGTACCAAGGCCAAACGTACAAAGGAAACACGAGTGGCTCTCAAGGTGTTGCACAGTCCTAAGCACTTTTCCTAAAAGCGTCACACTGGCATGCCTATACATTGGGCCCCTGAACAATTTCTGATCGAGTGCCAAAAATGTAGCGCCCCTATGGCCTACAGGCCATCTATAGTTTACCCAACTATTAAATTTCCTTTCAAGAGCTTATATTGAATAACTAACAACATTTTTTTTGCCCAAATAAGGTTCCCTACGGTTAAATGTTGACACATCTATTAAAACTATTCAGTTTAACGTCAATATCAATAGGCTGACATCTTAGATTTCAAAATGGCTGCCAATGAAGCCACATTTAGCTAACGTGAGTTCCGAAGGATAAAAATAGATACATTTTGAGAGACAACCCACATTAAGTTAAGGCTGGGGGGAGAGTCGAAAGCAAAACGGATGAGAGAGCAGCACGGTCGCCAAGTTATACCCGCTCGCAGTCTCATGACTTTCAGCTGGCGGTTGATGTCAAAAATGGGCCGCCAATGAAAATATCTTTGGAATTAACGCCAAATGGAAGCATACCTTTGAAGGGTTAGATGATTCATTTTCAGTCGCTATTGTTTGAATGATAAGGCCAGTAAGTGCTGCAATATATCTGGCCGTTGATTTAGGTCAATGTAGAGTCAACTATACCTACCACCTTAGATTTCAAAATGGCTGCCACTAGATATCCACTAATTATCCAAATTAAGCATTACTCCGCGTATGAATGAGTGAAAAAAACACTAAGACGGTCCCAAATGGACAATGCTAAAGAGTTTAGAAAGAACACTGCTGACATTGTCGTAGCCACATTTAGCAGCAATCTTGAATATCAGCTGGACTGAAAAGGCTGCCTGGACCATTTTTGCAAACATAGATCTACCTATGAACAAACATTTGATCTTAGTTTATACGACGAAAACATTCTAATTGTAAAAGAGTTCAAAATTACCCCTGGTAGGAAGCTTAGTTAGTATGCTATACCAAGCAGCTACTAAGTATCGTAGTATCCTGATGTCAGTTATTGGCACTGTTGGGTGATGCGCATAGCGGTAGAGTGCTAAAGTCCGTATTCTGGACTTGCATCCATGCTCTTGAGCACCTACTTCGAACCAGCTCAATCAAGCTTTGGACACCTTAGAGATGTTGTCCATTTATGTAGTTGTTCAACCTAGTTCCATTCCATTAATAGGACCAAGTAGAATAGGATGTATAAAAAATGACAGCACAAGTACCCCCAAAGAGATATCCAGGGACTTTCAATACGGTCCACTGGAAAGCCTACAGTACTGAATTGATAGTTATTACAGATGACTCTATGACGTCTCACAAACATGCCCTCATTTAGACCATTTGGTAAAGTGTATCAACGGAAACCTCCTTTTCTTGGTTGATTTGGGGTATAAAATATGGGTCTTCTGGCAAGTTTACCAAACTTTCAAATAGCATATTTTATCAGGTGGAACCAACAGTTTTTTTTTTTTAATTTACAAATTTGATAATTGGCCTAACGATTGGGCGTTGTGGCCTTTACAGGTAGAAAATAGGTATAGAGCCATGATTCATGCTTTCAGATTTAAGAGGTACATTTCTACAAACCAACCTTGAGGGCACTAAATACCATTTACAACACCAAATTCAGAATCATTGACTGGATCTGGACTAAAAAACAAATGTTAGGCAGTGGAAGCCCTTGTACTAAAAAAGGACCAGCCTAAGGTCAAAAATCGTCTTCTATTGTGCAACCGTTAGCTGAAACTTTAAGCTGTTTTTTTTTAACAAAAAGCTCATTTTTCTGGACAGTTTCTAAAAAGATATGCATTGCTATTCTGTGAATTGGATACAATCTTGAACAAAAGTGTTGGCAACTTTCTTACCGTACGGAACAAAAGTTGAAAACCTGCACTGAAATGGTTCCAGGTTGAGCCTCACAATACTCAACATTGATTGGTAGGGAAAGGGAGGTTTAGGGATTGGCAAAAGACTTCAAGATTGACACCAAAAAAACAATCATACAGTATTTTTATTTCCTATTTTCGATTAAAGGTGCAAAAATAAAGGTGGGTGACACAATGGACAACCTCGTCCCCCATTACTACATCAAAATTTCAAAATTAAGAGTTGGTATATACAGAAGAAAAGTTCATATATTCTCATTATACCCCAGTGAAATTTAAAGCATAATGTTTCACTTGATAATCTGAACAAAAAACATCCCCAAATGTTGTCGACCACTTAATTAACACAGTCTCTTATGGCTAGTTTAGTACATTATCAAAGTCTTGAGGAGTCCAAGTGTGGAAATATCGGATTCAAAACATTGTTACTGATCAAATCGGACGAATTTACGCCCAATATTAATTGGTCTCGCATGAGTTTTAAAAATATTGGGCTCGATTGCGTCTCACCCAATATTCTTGCAACTCATAGCTCGACCACTTAATTTGAGCTTAACCGATCCAATCTTATATCACATTTGCTTTTGCTATCCAAATGGCTTGCACGATTTGAACCAGATTCTGTCTTGAGGTGTCCGATACGGTACGATTATCGGCTCCTACGCATGATAATGCTAAATTGGATGATTTCCACCCAATATTTATTGGTCTCGCAATGAGTTTTTAAATATTGGGCTCGACTGCCGTTCTCGCCCAATATTTTTGGCAACTCATAGCTCGACCAATAAATTTGGGCTGACTTCAATCCATATTGTATTACAAAATTTGAAATTTGTTTTTTAATGAAAATCGGACCTGATCGTTTCACCCCTTTATTTACTTCTCTTACTTCCAAACTTTTAGCAAGATGTTCTTAATGAATTAAAAGTGCTATTGCGCAGATTCCATACTATTCAGAAATGTTTGTCCGGCTATTGCACAAATATAACATAACACTGGGTGTTATTCAAAAATACTACTAGCAAAAGCGTGATGTAAGGTTGCCAAACCTGTGTGCATTTATTGTCTTGTCCACTTATGTTTGCATTTTGCACTAAATATACTCAAACCTAGAGAAGTGTTACTACAGACCAGAGTGTTAACAATATTATAACAAAGTGTATCTTCGTCTTGGTTGTCCAAATAACGAACGTTAATGCATATCAATTACACATGGCATATCTGCTAATATGATGGATTGTTAGGTCACAATGAAATAATAATAAGATAGAAAACATCAACATAATATTCAGTGATGAATTTCTCCAAACAACGATCGTTTAAACAGTACCAAGTAGTGATGTTCTTTATACCTTTCCATGTCGAAACAGGCTGTTAGGCCTTCATATGAAATTATATATTATCACAAGGTAGTGAAAGAGTTAAGGCCTAACATGGATAATCAGTGGTGCCATTTGGAAATCTACGATGGCAGCAATAGTGATTGGATCTAAAAAATACAAGGAATTTGTTTGACCAAAGCGTGAATGAAATTTGTCCACCAACCCCTCCAAGAGGTACATTTCATAATGGGGTAATTCGAAAAAGGTCATTAGCGGCCATTTGAATCAGCTGCCATTTGATTCGAGATTTTGCTATATTGTTACAACCTCCATGCAAAATAAATGCGTTTCTGACTCTCAGCATTACACTGTTGGATTGATCCTTTAAAATAGTGTTGTTTTCATTCGTAACTCAAAATAGGCTTAAGTATAGATTTCAGTGGCAGCCATTTGAAATGTAAGATGGCAGCCCTGTTGATTTTAACCGAAACCAATACGCTCTTCTACATGTGCATCTTTAAATCTTACTATACCTTATTTGGTCAACAAATAGTGGAAGTATGGCATTTAGCTCTTGAGAATATTTCATAATTGGGTAAAACTAGAGAGGGCGCTGTAGGCCAATAGGGGCGCGACATTTTTGGCACTATCGATCAGAACGTGTTGGGGCCTCAATATGTATAAGCATACCAAGTTTCATGCTTTAGGAAAAAAAGTGACAACTGCATCTTTTTTGTGCTTAGGTGACTGGGATATTACCAGGAAAATGGAAATGGCGAAACCCATACTGTCATTATACGCTCTCCTGATGTTAGCTGGGGTAAATCCTATAAAAATAGGCAAGGCACTCAATGAAACTACAACAACATCAAGAAAGTCTCTGCGTGAGGAGATGGTTACAAGCTGTGATAGCTGTTATTGCTCCGGTCAGGGGAGAAGCTTGAGGTTGTGCAGGGATTTAAGAAACATAAGGTATACCAGTTTATAAGGGTGTAAACAACAAAATGTCTTACGCTGATGCAGCTGCATCAAAACTACACCAACACAGTCAGATGAGAGATGCAGCAACCACAGCACATTGGGTACGCAAGAAACGCAAACTGAAGCTTAGAAAGCCTGTTGGTGGTGGAAACTTGCATCTCTAAGATAGGTGCATAAAACCTAAGCAGGAACTCCCACGTGCCAAAAAATAAATTGGACGTGAAAGGGGTATGCGAGATTTGGTTTGTAAATGTTTCGGTTCGCGAGTTATCTGGGGAGAAGCGAGTGACAGTCGGCGGTGGTACAAGGATACGGGGACATTTTCAGCAAGTCTCCAAGCAGTATAGGGTCCAAGGTTTCAGTTTCAAAGCAGTTCGAAGGAGGATGTTGGGGTGTACAAGCCGATAGGGAGATGGGTTCCGGCAGTTCACAGTTAGGAAAACTCAGGATCAGGTAGTTCCCAGGATTGAAAGTCGTCCACGGTGGTTGTAGGTCAGAAGTGGGGGAGCACCGGACATGAAAATGTTTTGAATTCAATGCCTCAACCAAAGGGCACATACCAGTAAAAAACCACAAACATCACATAAGCACAGAACTAAGACACAAAACAATGATCGCCCCTAAACGGACGCATCAATACGTTACTCTCTTGCATCTGTTATGTTTTTGTTTTGCTTGGAATGTTACATGATTCAATGGACAATGCTCAATTCGATTAATTAGAGCTCACGTCCTGCGTTAAAAGGATTTGTGCGTACCAAGCCAGGATTTGATTTGTAGTCAGGAGAAATGGCTTAAGGGTAGTAAACACATGTAATATGAAGGTGGGTTGGATGTCGTTAGAAAGGATAGAAATGGAAATGTCTGGGAAAGATGGTGGGAGTTTGGTGGCGAGCGGTGGGAAGACTAAAATGGTTCTGGCGTTATAGGGTTCTGAATATGGGAAAAGGATAATGTCTTGGAAGCAATGGGGTTTGAAATATTCAAAAGTAAATCTAAGATAACTTATCAATTTGTATAATCCTGGCTTGCTGCTAGGAGTGATTGTGCACGCTATTGATGGGTATTGAGGGGGAGGAAATGGAAAATGATTATTATGTGGCGATTTCAATTGCGGCATAATCAATGTGGGAAGTAAGAAAAATGACAAACAATGGGGATTATTGTTAGTTTTATCGATAATCAAGATCTGTTGCATAATGATTGGCAACAGGACAAGAATTGGACAAGATACAGGCAAGTTATCTTGTCTTGATCTTACTTTGGTTTCTAAGAAAATCGCGGGCTCAAGTGCCTGGAATGTTGGGACGGAGTGTGGGGACAGTGATCACTTTCCAATACAAATCGAAACACATAGTTCTAATATTTATTGTCAAAAAGAGGATTTCCAAGTGGTCCATTAAGAAGGCAGATTGGGGGAAATTTGAGAATGAGTGTGTTACAAACATATCTTTTCCAGACCGTGATAATTTTACGGATGAAATTTATGATCTCTTTGTTGATGAGTTGACTGGTGCTATTGACGCGTCTATCCCAAAAACGAAACCTCCTAAACTAGGGAAGTCCCCGGTCCCTTGGTGGAATGAGAAGTGTACAGAAGCTATTAAGAGAAGGAGGCATACACTTAATAAGCTTAGAAGAACTTCTCTTCCAGAAGATTATATTGAATACAAAAAAGGCGGTTAGGCTTGTTAGAAAAAAAAAAAAAAAGTTGTAGAAGCTCGTAGGACTGTCCGGAAAATGCAAAGGAGGGATGGCATGATTTTTTTGCAATAATATACAGTTGAATACTTAACCTGCTGAAGTTTGAACAACAAAACTCGTGTATTCCAAAAACTAATGTCCAAACTAAAACGTTCAAAAATTATCCCAGTTCTTGTTAGTGGAAATAAATGCTCGGCTGTCACTGCTAAGGAAAAACAGAAATGTTAGTGGATAGTTTTGCTAGAGTTAGTAGTACGGGTAATTACAATCTGAGTTTCACGAAACTTAAGAAGGAAAGAAAATCAGTTTAAACATCTTGGACCAGTAATGATGCCCCTCTGAATTGATGAGTTTACAAGGATGAGTTAGAATCATGTTTAAATCAAAGCTAATGTTACTACACCGTGAGGATAGGTTGTGAGCATTCTAAAGCATCTTCCGAGGTTAACACGGTTCAATATTAATCACAATTTTCATATTATCTGGAAAAGGGGTGAATGCCCAAGTAAATGGAAGGAGGCTATTTTTGACCCCGCTAGTAAAGCACTGGAGGAAGACCCGACAAAGGCGCTCTCGTACAGACCAATCGCTCTGACATCGTCAATTGGGAAAATAATGGAGCGGTATGGCTTAGTAAACAGGTCATGGTTTTTGGAAAAACAAAAATAACCCTGATTAATGTTGCTCAGAGCGGTTCAGATATGTGGAAAACAATAGATCATTATATCCACTGTAATTGATTAAGTTGGTAGAGCAAACAAGAGAGCACATTGGCTGTGTTTCTTGACTTATAAAAAGCTTATGACATGGTGTGGAGAAGGACAGGGGGTTTTGATAAAATGCAGAATATGGGATAAGAGGTAGAATAATTAAATGGCTTGACAGCTTTCTAACAAAACAAGGTTATTAGAGTTGAAAGTTAATGGTGTTCTCTCAAAAATTTTAAATTTGTGGGAAAAATGGGGGGGTCCCCCAAGGCAGTGTTATCACAGGCCCACGTAAGTGCCACTTTTTTCATCGTCACTGCTATTAAAAGTTCACTCAATCATGCTTCTGTTAATTACCTGTGCATAACTCAAAACTCCAGAACTTCCACTGCAAAAGTATCTCTATCAAACATAATACCCTTGAACATACGCGCCATAGTACAGAGCTAGCGCGTTGTAGCCATTCGACCGTAAACTCTAATATCAAAAAGCCCTATTATAATGTATTTTATCCAACCAAAACCATTGCATCTGGATGAATACCATTTGTGGACAAGTGGTCATCGACCCATGCATCTTAAGCTTTGCAAATAGCACATAGAGAAAACGAAAATCCAGGGGGTGAACCAGCATAGGGTATGGCTCCAAGTCTGCGGAAACCTGTTAGCTCGCAATAGAGTTCGTCTGGATTTTTAGGAATTTTTCATGCTTTCTCCAGAATAATTACATTTAAAGTGTATAGTAAGTTTACCTGAACTGTGTATAAATAAAATATATATTTGTCGAATAATTCTATCGGGTTGTATCATTTATTTGATCCTCGCGTGCATTTATTGAGTTTAGCATCGTATAGGTTTTGCTAGAATAATGCATATAGTCACCTCCTAACAAAATATCATAATATATAATTACGCACCCGCTTGAGAATCTAAAATAAAAGAATAAAATAATTAGAGGCTAGTTTCTTGATATCCACCGTAAAACACCAGTCATCTGTGGACAGTGGTAATCTTCGCGCCTGGTTGGCGGGAGGGCGGGTTCGAGGCAGTGTATTTGTAGTCTTTGTTTGAATCAGTGCTCACAGTTTTCCCCGGTTGCCATATAATATTGTCTACTTAATTTCTCTTGGGTTTGTATTATTTCTGAGTCCTCCCGTGCTTTGAAAGAGTTTTGCATCGACATAGATTCTGTAGAATCATGCGTATATGTCACTTCTTCCAAATCATAAATAAATAAAATATGATTAATATATGTCCACTTGAAGTCAGAAAGCTACCCGATGATTACGATGTGTATGAATTCGCTGTAGACCAGTGATTTCTTATAACAAATGAGTGTAAAATGGGTGTGGTCGAACGATTATGACTCATGGGTACGAAATGCATGTGGATCAATTAGGGATTCAATATTTTTCAAATACTTAGCACATTTTAAAAACATGATTTATTTTAGGTATCAGGATGGAGAATAAGAAGCCCCGTTTTCCACTTAAATAATGCTATATCGCCGGTTTCGATTCCATGTGAGAGAGCACCGCTTCAAAAAATCATACCTATATTGATTAAGTAAAAGTTGCTTGGCAGTGACAAATGGCCTTGCTGACACCATTTTCAATTATCTGCTTAATTTATTAGCTGGGAATGCGTATAATATGAACAGAAAATGACAATTCAAAATCGCTCAGTAAATGCAAAACTGCACCTTAATTAAGATTAATATACTGTTCCGGTTGATGTCAGAACTTTATACACGATCTAATGAAGGAATACAATTTATCAAGGCTAAAGCAATAGGCCGATACAAGTAAGTACCTTTCTTTCTGTCAAATATTAAAGCAGCAGGGTTGCCTAGTAGAATTATCCTTATGGCGGATAAAATCACCACATTTAGCATACGCGTAGCCAGGGGGTTGTGGAGGGAGCGCACGCAACCCGGAGGTCTAAAAAAAGAAAAAAAAGAGAGGGCATTATAATAAGACTCAAAATCCGAAACAAATTCATATCTGTTCGGGGCTTCGGCTCCTGGACCCCCACCGGGGTAAAGGTTCTTCCCTTGGACCTCGCAAGAGGCCTTATAAGCGACCCTGGACCCCTGTCGTTGTTTGGATCGTTCGTGGGATCCGCACCCCGGAGTGTGAGATGATGCAACCTTTGCATCCTTGAGCATTTTGAGATAGACAAGGGAAAATGTGGTAAATGTTCCACACGGGGTTAAAAGATGTATAGACATGTTCATCTGGTTCTAAGGATTAATAAAAGGTATATAGTTTCCTATATCTACAACCTTTTATGTTTTAAATTTTAACTACTTAGTTCTCCAGGTAGAGTTCTCCTTTTATGTTTGCAGGCCAAAACTGTTCAAGGTCATCATGGGGTAAACATGTTGAGTGGATTGGTTTCAAATTGGTTTTATATTGTTCGTATGGGAATGTTACAACAGAAAATATACATTTAGTTTATGTTGATCAGCATAGACCCCATAGACCCTGTGGGGCTTAACACTATTTCCCCCGTTAGTATATCCCCAATGTCAAACAGATCACCTAACATTTATTTTACATTACTATAAGCATGATGTGCATTATCAATTTTTACCCCCAGGGTGGCCTTGAACACATTAAGCCTACTGTGTTATACCTTTTTAATCCTTAGAATTAGATGAACATGTCTATACACCTTTTAATCCCGTATGAACCGTTTACAAATTTGACCCCTGTTAATTTACACCTCTCCATATCTAAAAATGCTCAAGGATGCAAAAGTTGCATCATCAAGATTTGGAGTCAGCAGGTCAATGTTGCCTAGAAACCATCAAAACATTTCGTGCGGGCTCTTTTGCAAGTTCATTTGCAAGGTGTACATGGTTCTACGGCGGGACTATCAATCAACTTCTAGATCCCAGGAGTCTTCATTCCAAGTTTGGTGATTTTGTTCGCCTTATAACGATAATTATCATATATTGCCCTAAGCATCTCTACTTAACTTCATTTACTGTCTAAAAACATATCACTGTTTGAAAAAAATATAGAAAGTCAAAAACACGATTTTGAAGCTCCACATGTGCTCCCAGATTGCTTGCAGTTCTATCATGCTGTTGTGCTTTCCCCTTTCTTTTAATTGCATTTCCATGATTTTATTAGTGCAAATCTGCTATGGAAATACTCAGTAGCTTGACAAATACATCAAATGATGGTAATCAGGACTTAGTATATAATTGTTCACATAACGAGACTGTGCCAATGTACTTCGTTCCTGACAACCGGACTGGTGATTGGTTTTATACTACCTGGCATAAGATTATTATCATCGTGCTCTATCCAATGGTTGCTTTTTGTGGATTGGTTGCCAACATAGCACTCTTAGTAGTGATTCTGCATATCCAAGAGATGCGAAACATCACAAATTTATCTGGGAAATCTGGCTGTGTCCGATATGCTCATGATTACATTAACAACAATAAGATATTTTAGAAGATATCTGACTTCTAATGGCTTTTTAAACTCGGACAATATCAGAACAACAGCAGGATGCATTTTGTACAAGACTGTACCTCACGTTGCCATCTTCGCATCCTTTGGATTCGTTGGACTCGTTAGTTTGGATCGATTCTTAGCCATTTGCTATCCATTCTTATATCGTGCCATTACCTGCAAGAAACGCGCTTTGAAATGTGTAATTTCAACTTGGTCCGTTGCAATAGTTGTAGCAGTACTAATTGCTCCGACATGGTGGAATGTCCGAAAGGTTTGCGTGGTTTGGCAAACTGGGAAAACATACAAACGTACGTCCATTTTTTATCACTGTGATAGTGTAAGATCTGCATTTTCGAACTTTCACGCTTTAGTGGAAAGTGGATAGTTCTCTTTTCAACTTTCTATCAGCATTTCTTTTACGTCATGATTGTTATTCGTCTTAAAAGAAGCTCACGTGATAATTGTAGTACACGACATTTTCAAGCTAAAGTCCGCTCGAAATCAAATTGCAATGATGGTGATATTGATGGACTTGTGTTTTTCCTGTGTCAAGTCCCATTCCAATTCTGTAACTTTTATGACATCAGCGGTAGCGATTTTCTCACAAAGAAACAGTTTAGTACTTTAATTTGGACTTCACGATTGTTTGAAGGTATCAATGCTTCGGTAAATCCTTTTATATACAATGCAACTAATAACAAGTTCCGAAGAGCGTTTTACAAAACATTTTTTCAGAGAAAGAAAATGTCACAAGACGTCGGCATCTTACAACTTCAACTGTCGTCGGAAGAGAATGTGATACAGTATTATAACCATTAGGCGACATTTCTATAATCCACGGATTTGCTAGTCAGAATTTGTTTTTGCTGTTCGTGGTGTTTAGACTAATAATACGCCAAACCCAAACACTGAGCTATAGTAGATTCATCCAAAAGCGATCTTCCAAACACGTGACCAGATCGTTCCACTGGCCAAGACAGGATGTTCTCAGTCGAAACGGAAATGAATGGAGCTTAGTAAGTCTATGGAGCCCACACAAAACAAAAGGGAGATTAATTCTCTTGTTACGTTTTCAATTCACTTTGCCGAAATCACGGGAGGTTAATTCGTTAGCTATCAATGGACTAATACAGTTCTTAATACCGCGATACTCGTCTGTATCCGCTAATCTCAATTACCATGATAACTCGCGGAAATAAGAACGATTAGATAGCTGCTGTGTGATACAAGAACATGGTCACATTGATGTGAATATATGTATAGATGTATACAAATAAATACTGTCACAGAGCAGCTATCGACTTTAATAAACGAGAGATAATGGTACATCATCATTTGTCCGATCACCCCCGCCCATCCCAGCATAAAAGATCGCTTTTCGATGAATCTACTATAATACACCAATTGTATTGAATAACGACGATTGTGTTGCGATCAGGCATGTGGAATTGAGAAACAACAATACCGCCCACGTTTCGATCAATGCAATGACTACTTACCTGTTTGTATATTGGTTTCAGATGGTTATTTTTGAACAAAACCTAACAAAAATAACGTTTCCACTTTCGCTAGATTTGTTGTTTTGTCCTGGGGGAAAATAAAGTTCGTTCACGTGTGTGACTTCCCGAAGATGGCCCAATTGCAACAGAAGCAAATTGTTCGTAATTATTTTAAGAAAACCTTACTAACAGCAGATGTATAGAAGTATAGGTAGAAGGAAGGGGTACTTTAAGAGGTTACACAAGGAGCAAATTTGAAAATCGTCAAGATATGATTTCATTTATTCGGACAAAGTCCTGGATATATCCAGGACTTTAACTTATTTCCATTGGGCCCATTGGGCCCAAGGCAAAGCCTTGGAAGCAGAGCTACAGGGGACAGACAATGAACACTTTAATAATTTAAAGAGCACAAAACAAACAGTAAACAAACAAAACATACACGAGTGCACTATAAATAAATTGTAGAGCACAAGAGAAAAAGTTCATTAACAATACCAATATTCTGTGAATTGATCGATGGATCTAGTGACAACATTTTTCCCCTTCCTGCCATTTATCTTCATTGCCTACCAGTGCGTGCAAAATGGTGGATGACACTGCTTGGATTACCAATGAAATTCACAGTTCAAGAAGTCCATGCATGTGAACTTTCACGAATATATATTAATACTAGTGCCGAATTCGTAGGGCATGGAAAGACATGGAACCATATAAATAAAAAGATGAAGGATAACTGTATGGACTCTATATTGTTTTATTTTCATTGTGTGAAGTTTGTTTTATTCCTTGAAAATAGAAGAGGGTACATTGGAGTGGCACATACTGTATATTTCTAAAAACACCACGGCGCGAATTTTAGAGAAATCGCATAGACCATAGCACATAGCTTTTCAGAAGCTGAGACATACTTTTTGGACCTAAGTACCTCCTTATCCAGGTAAGTAACTTTCCACGCACTCTCTTTGTGATGAGTTTTGATCAGAGACCATTATGCCAGACCTTGCCGAAAACACTTTTAATGTCAAGGGCAATCAGGCGCACTTCGTTCCCTTTATCTAAGGAGTTGTTACCATTGTTGGGTAAGGATGTTTAGAATATCAGCTGTACTGTGATGTGGTCTGAACCTAAACTGAACGCCTGAAAGTAGGCCATTTCTCAAGAGGTACTTGATTGTGTATGTAGCTACCTCCATAACATTGCTTCTTATTCTTGCGTATGAGGCAGCAGCTAAGTGTGTTGAAGTTGGTGGAGCCATCTCACTGTTGATTGGTTGGGGTTTGAGAGGTCTATATCCACCGTTGGACGAAAGGTCCATATTGCTGCTGAAACGACCAACTCCTGTGCGAATCCTGTTCAAGGTGACCCATTCCTTATGTGAAAGATTGCTACCAGATGGGAGTTCTGTCATAGGTGAAATAGTGAATTGGTCTGGTCTTGGAGTATCTAGACAGGCAGTACACTAGTTCCATGTCTGTAAGATGTTGAATGGGGAGATGGAGAGTTTAGTAGTGTGTTGACAGAAAGGTCGACGAGAGCGCAGTCTCTGTCTGCCGAGCTGGTGTGATACGTTGACAGTGTTATGCAGCAGGTACTTGTTGTCCAACAGAGCCTTATCCACCAGTTTATACGTGTGATGTTCTCTCCGAAGCTCTGCAGGCAGGTGCCGTGCCTGAAAACACTGGTAGAAACTTAGATGGAGTGGAACGAAGGCAGCCAGTAATGGTTCTTATGGTCTCGTTGAGTACTGTACGTGTCCGCCTTTATGTGTGAGAGCTATTTCACCATGCTGGGCGGCATATTTAGCAGCAGTGTAGACCAGAGCCAGGGCGGTGGTGGGTAGAGTGGATGGATAACATTGCTAACGATGCAGAGCGGAGAGATGGGGCAGTACGTAGATGGATTAGACTCTTGAGAATAGGGATGACACTTGCTGTTTTCCACTGGCTTGGAAAGGCTCCTTGATTGAAGCATAACTGAAACAGCAAGGAGAGTGGTATTTTCAGTTCTGCGCTGCACTCTTTCAGGACTCTGGCTTGAATGTTATCGGGGCCGGTAGCTTTATCAGGCTGAAGATTCCGCAAAAGCCTCCCCACATCTTTGGTTGTGTGAAAGCAGATATAGGAACAGACTCCCCTGCATCGTTAAGTTGAAACTAAAATAGCGGTAAAAGTCTGGCAGAATTTCTGTGTCGTTTTTTCGCTGTGGTGCAGTGGCGTAGCCAGGTGGGGGCAAAGGGGGCAGACTGCCCCCTGTGAAAACAAACCTTGCGGGGAAATCGGAAAATAAAACACAGATATCCATGTTAAGTCAGCCCCTTTTCGGATTATTTTGCCATGCGACCGGGAAATGTTTGCTTGTGATCGGGACATTTGTTGCACCTACCGGGAAATTGCCCCTCGGAACCTGGGCTGGCTACGCACCTGCTGTGGTGTAAGCTTGATATTTGTCGTCATCACTGTGGTGGCCTTTCCAGACAAGGTGTTGACAGCGTTCCTCCACCTCCTACTGATGAGGGTACCATCTTAAAGTTTCTTCTTCAGTTTGACATTATACCCCCTCCTTGTAACGAGACATGCGTATCTTTGAGTTAGGTATAGACCGAGCAAATCACTATCCTGAATGGGGTGTGCCACGCTCATGTTCATTTAAATGGTATCTTAATGCTGTAAATGGTAGCATTTATTTGAAACACTTTTTAAACAAATGTGGCATGTTTTGGTCTACAAATAAAGACAATACTGGTGCATTTTCTACATCAAAATGTTGTCACCCATGTTTGTTTCATCGTATAGTATGTTTTATTTAACTCTTCCAGAAACTCATACATGTATCAAATGACTTTATATTTTCAAATTATTTTTTGCGAGTGCTGAAGGTATTGTGAACGAGGATAAGTATTTGGCGCTTACGTAATAAAAAATACCCAGTTTAAATCGGGGAAGTGATAACACCAGAAATATTTTCAACTGCGAGACATTATAACAATGGCCCTGTATTCCCATATAACAAGTGTTTTTTCCGGACCTGTTGTTAATTTTTTTTTTTTTTTTTTTTTTCAGTTTGACATTATACCCCCTCCTTGTAACGAGACATGCGTATCTTTGAGTTAGGTATAGACCGAGCTAAAGTCCTTTGAATCAAGTAGTCAGTTTTGTCCCAGTCATCGGATTAACATTTAAATGCACATTTTATCGGTCACCAAAGCAAATCACTATCCTGAATGGGGTGTGCCACGCTCATGTTCATTTAAATGGTATCTTAATGCTGTAAATGGTAGCATTTATTTGAAACACTTTTTAAACAAATGTGGCATGTTTTGGTCTACAAATAAAGACAATACTGGTGCATTTTCTACATCAAAATGTTGTCACCCATGTTTGTTTCATCGTATAGTATGTTTTATTTAACTCTTCCAGAAACTCATACATGTATCAAATGACTTTATATTTTCAAATTATTTTTTGCGAGTGCTGAAGGTATTGTGAACGAGGATAAGTATTTGGCGCTTACGTAATAAAAAATACCCAGTTTAAATCGGGGAAGTGATAACACCAGAAATATTTTCAACTGCGAGACATTATAACAATGGCCCTGTATTCCCATATAACAAGTGTTTTTTCCGGACCTGTTGTTAATATCCTTAGCTCCATTGTTTGCTGATGTCTATCTATACCCATTGGTCCCTGATATTGGGGAAATGAAACGTGCCAGTTTTATGATTTTAATAACTTATTAATTATGAACTTACACTTGGTTTTGGCCTAGTCCCATGATGGGGACTTAGAGGGGCATGCCCCATAGTCTATTTCATTTGCAGCAAGACGAAAACCGGCTTGATTTCACAAGCCATGGAGAAAAAGATTGAGTAAAATCACATGTACTTTCGTTTGTTTCACTGATAGCACGAATCGTTACTTTATCTAAATTCTTTTTTTTTTTAAATCCCTTCTCAATTTTTTCCTTCTCCATTTTCTCTAAATTCACACTTGAAGAGCGTTTCGAAGGTTAATTAGAGAACTTGCGTTGCTGTCCTAATCGGCCTTATAGGGAAGCACTAAGTAATCTTTTTTTTACATAGAGGTGGCGTTTCCTTCTTATTCAATTCAGATGTAATTGATACATTGGTGAGCATTCCAAATATGGAAAACTTGGTGTCGGAAAGAATGAGCGCGCATTTCCTGGAAATGTCCCCGTATCTCTTTAAGAAGCAGTATGCAAGCGTGACTAGAATAAAATGCACCGCAAAAATGTAATACATATTGAATTCCCTTTAAATAAGTTGCCAGTCTTTACATACATGGAATTCCAAATTAAAATGAAGCGTTTTGCAAATTTAAAAAATCCAAAAGATTGCAAGCGCTACAACTATGTACAAATAACAGTTCCAATATCCGATTCGTAATGGTGAGATAATATATCTCACGCCCAGTTATGACGTGTACTGCAGCCAATGTCGCAAAAATATAAAATATACGAGTTGTTATTGGCATCGCTCGTGTTAACATAGTTCTTCAAAAGTCAATGGTTCCAACCCATAATGTTTTCTACTACTGATAGATGAGTGGAAATTGTAAAGGAGATTTCACTTGCACTAGTTTACCTGTGTCACCAGTGTTTGAAGCTTGCTTGTGTCAATGGTTATATCTCTCCATTTATCAGTCGCAGGTATTTCAAGTTTTACCATCTTCAATAAAAAATAAACATTGATTTTTTTTCTAAAGTAATAGTGTCTAATCGCCAAACATGATGAACAATACCAGAGTAGCAACGAACAACAGCCTGGAAATGCAATCCGAGTGCCCTACCAATGACACATATCTTCTTTATCTTATACCAGAAAACCAGTTACGGAATTTGTTTTATTCTGACATCCAAACTGTCATCTTGATAGTTCTGCTTCCGATAATTTCTGCTATTGGTTTCATGGGTAATTCCGCTCTTCTAGTGGTTATTCTTTATCTTAAAGAAATGCGCACCATAACAAATATTTATCTCGGAAGCCTCGCCATATCCGATTTACTTTTCATTATCATATACGAATCAAAACATTTACTGTATTTCTTGACATCATATGGATTACTTAATTCTGAATATGTTAGAAATAAGGCGGGATGTGTTTTTGCAGAATTTCCAGGCCACATTACACTTTTGGCGTCTGTTGGATTTGTCGTTCTTCTTAGCTTCGAACGCTTCCTGGCCGTTTGCTACCCTATTCGGCATATAACGATAGCGAGCAAATCGCGCGCTTTCAAATACGTTACAATAACGTGGCTGTTTTCGTCCATTTTGGCAGCAATTATGACACCGGCATGGTCGAAGATTAAGACATTTTATGTAATTTGGTCATCTAATGGAACGGACACTCGTCCATCTGTTTTCTATTACTGTAAAAGCGCAAATCTGGCATTTCAAAACTTGCATGACATAGGTGAAAGTATGTACTTTTTTACTGCATTAGCTTTAAGCTTTTCCTTGTATGGGTTGATTCTTATGCGTCTTTGCAGACGCACTTTTGGTACCTCCGACACACAACGTGCTCAAGCCAATTCAAATCAAGCGAAACAGGTTACCCGAATGATACTGTTAAACGGAATGGTGTTTTTCTTTTGTCAAGTGCCATTCCAATTCTACAATCTTTAAAGGTTCTTTGAATGGGAATTTCTTACACCAAAGCAGCTCGGCATTTTAATAATGACAGCAGGAGTATTGGAATCTGTTAATTCTGCTGTTAATCCGATTATTTACACAGCTGCTAATCCTAATTACCGTCAGGCATTCTACAAGATATTTTGTGGATTGCAATGTCTGAGAAACCAAAAACCAAATACGATACCGGCAATTTCTGGTTCAAAATCAGACAAGGAAACTCGTATGTAAAGTATGGCTGTCTTTATAAAAATATATTAAAAGAAACAAATATGTATGTACGGAAATGTAATGATAAACGGTGACTTTAATATTCTATGATAGAGATTGTATATTCTACTCTCAAAATCTATAAAGATGGGATATTCTACTCTAAAAATCTACAGAATTGGTCCAGTCAGCAAATTAAAACGCCTAATTTCCATCGATCAATGGTTTTCAATAGCTACATCTATCAGTGGCAGATGATTTCAAGTTTCAACATCTTCAACATCAAAATAGGATTGTATTTTTTTCGAAAGGAATCGTGTGTAATCGCCAAACATGTTGCACGGTACATGTGTAACAACTAACAACATCTGAGTGTCCTCTCAATGGCACATACGTTCTGTATCCTAATCATTTACGGAATTTGTATTATTGTCCACGGACAAAGAATGGGAAAAGACAAAGGTTTACCAATTGCATCACATCGTGCGTAGGACATAGTCCTTTATTCATTCATAACAGGTTCTCCAAACAACCCTAGTTTCAATATGCCTGGCTTTGAGAACAGTTCATTTCATCACCATGGGTTACTTTGGAGACAGCTTCCCCTATTAAACCCGTACCACAGATTGAGCCATCTGTAAAGCCAACATGCAATGTCTGTAAAGCCACATATGCAATATTTAAGTATGACAAGCCACATATGTAAAATAATAAAATTCTTATGATTGCATGCCCTTGGCATGAAGACAGTTTCCTCTTTGCCAAATTTTCACCAAATGAATTTAAATTACAGCAAAGCCAAAATTAATACATCATTATATACTATCACCAGAGAACCATTGTAGCAAAGATTAGGCTGACATTACTATATTTGGATAATATTAACCATTTAGCCTGGTAGGGATCAATTAGAATATTGGATTAAAGTAGTGAATCAAACAGTTAAAAGGCTCCTAAAGTCAACTACCTCAAGAACTGCCTAAAACAATTGTTTGAATATTAACATAAACTGTTGAACCCGAAGTCAGATACCTCTAAGGCTCGAAGACATCCAATATCTAAGATAAATTGCAATATTAAACATTGAATTAATGCAATAGGCTGAGACTGAGTGCAAGAAAATCTGAAACTAAATACCTCTAGAATTGCCTGAACTAAATTAAATGAAAATACCATTAATATTTGTTATTTGCCAGCACAACATTTGATAAATGCTATAATTAATACATAGAGCATAATCTGCAGAGCCTGAAGTCAGGTACTTCTGGCTCGCTCACATCCGTTATCCGTAAAGATAAAATTGCCATATTAATCCGGTCCTGTCCTGTTTTGTTTTGTCCTGTCTTGTTTTGTTTTTTGTCCCGCCTTTGATGGCCCACAATAAGTCCCACTTTCTACTGGGTGGGGTCAGTTCATTTGATCTTAATGGCCTCTCCCACACACATCTTCCCCATACTCATTATTATTATTTCAACATGTTATTATATCTTTCTATAATCGTTTGTGTTTAAATGACCAAATCTTAACTGTATTACAACTCACGTAATAATGATATATAATTATTATAGATTTAAATTTGGATGCTTATTGTATTCATTATAGTATACTGCATATACACTGTATAATTCTCCCATTGTTTAAACACTATAATTCGATAACGTTATTGTATTGTCATTAATGTATAATCATGGAAGATGAGGTGTGAATAAAATAATGTCTAACTGTCTAACTGTTAATGAATGAACCAAAACAAATGCCAAAATAATTGCAATGAGCTGCCTTTTGGCTAAGAAATATGAAAGATAAAACTGGTGCATTCCTACCCTCTATAACAAAGGGGAGAGGAGGGCGGGAAAACAATTTATTGTCAAGTAACCAAAACCATGACCTACTCCTACGCAGATCTGATGCTATGTGACGACGGATGGCGGAAAACGCCAAAGCCCGGGAGAAGCCACGCCCCGATTGGTCAACGGAGCCGCAAGCCAACGAGACGTGATCGGACGGTGGCTGGCTGGGCTCTATGCAAAGTAGCAAAACAATGACCGAGACCAATGGGCCATTTAACCCATTCTCTGCAGTGGACAAATCCGTTTTCCTCCGAATAAATCTTCATAAAACGTTATTCTGATAGCCAAATGGTCATTTTGATCATTCTACTTCCGACCGTTGCCGGTATTGGTTTCATGGGCAATTCCGCTCTACTATTGAGTGTAATAGGGAGTTTCCGTAACCTGACCCATCTGACACACTTATGAATTCGGAAACCTTAACGGAATAAACATGTGCCTTATTCCGTGAAGGGTTTCCAAATTCATAATTGTCAGAAAAAATGTGTCAGATGGGTCAGGTTAAGGAAACTCCCGTGTTTATTCTTTATCTTAGCGAAATGCGTACCACAACAAATATTTATCTCGGAAACTTCGCCATACGATTTATTCTTCATTATCGTGTGAATCAACACATTTGCTGTATTTCTTTATGGAGCACTTAAAGGTGGGTGACCCGAAGGACAACCTCACTCCATCAAAAGTTAGATTTTGGTATCAACGGAGTTCATATTGTTTCATTACTCAAGTGAAATTTAAGGCCCAGGAATGTTTCCTTTTGGTGTTAGGAACAAAAATGTCTTCAAATGTGGTCGATCACATTGATTAACATACGCTGTCCTATGGGTCAATGTGGTATACATTTATGGACGAATTTAACTAAAAATTGGTTATTAGATGTTTTAGGTGATATACTTCCATGTGAGGGATAAAACGTCATACGAGAAATCGGACCATGATCGGGTCACCCACATTTAAATCTGATTATGTTAGGATTAATGTGGGTTGTGTTTTTGGAGAATTTCCAGATCACATTGCACTTTTGACTTCCATCGGATTTGTCGTACTTCTTAGACGCTTCCTTGCCATTAGACTATGCCATAGTCGATTTTTGCATTTTTTAAGTTTATTTTGGTGTGCTGTCCCATCGTATTTAACCCATTATTAGGGTGGGCATCAGCATCTATTCATTATTAGTAGTTAAGTGTGCAGGTTTTTCTTCTATTTCTAAATCGTGACGCAAGTTCGACGGGGTCCTGTGTACGTCGCGCTTGCGAGTTAAGGCCTAGATCCTAATATGACAATGGCATTAACCACAAAAACCCTTGATGGTAGAGGGGCTCTAATTACAAATACCGGCTTTTATGCGAAATATTATCATTCATAGATGCTCCCTTTATGATCCCGCTAAGTTTTGTTGTGACCGCGAAGTATTCATTTACCACTTTTTTTTCCCCTCTGAAAAAATCGACTATGTACTTTCACCTGCGGTCAAGTAATCTGCATTCTGTGGATTTGAATAGTACGAAATGTCAATCATCAGATATACAATGAATAGGACTCGTCAAATTGTTAAAGGGATGCATAGAATCGGACGAAAATATTGTTTTTTTAATTGAAAATAATTCATCTTGATGAATGCAAGTTTCACTCGATATAAAAAATTCAGTTGGTAATATTTTACACGCATTCATCTACTTTCTTGTGATTTTTATTTTAAAGTACGTGCAAGTTTCTCTACCATTACCTATCGGAAAAATGAGTTCATCATTCTTGAAAATCGATCTATCGACTTCAAATGTAGCTAATTTGCATGCAAAATAACATGATTGGAATTTTTGGATTTTCGCATGGATCAGTGCACTAAATCCCTGTGGAGTTTGTGACTGAATCTGTGAAATTTGTGACTGTTTTCCGCTGTTTTTTTTCGAGCCGATATAGTAGTAGTAGTATGGGTACCATGCCGCAAGATACGTGGGCTACCGCGGTACTCACGGTGTCTATCTGTTGTGGGCAGATCAAACATGTGTGAATCATGACAGGCAGAGGGTACACCCGTGGAGAGCACATTGCGTGTGTTTTTTGAGGGGGGTGAGGTTAGAAAAAACTTACATAAATCTGCTTATAATTGATTCAAATGATCCCGAAAAAATTTACAGGATGCTGTGACATGTCAGATTTTTGGCAAGTAAGCTCTTTCCCCCTACACCAATCAGCGAAGAAGCGATTCAGCTCCAAATTCATATCATCAAAAACAAGCAATGCGTCATCAATGTATGGAAATGATTCCTGCCTGAATTAAGCGCAGCGGCCCGTTTACGGCACTTGCCGTTCACACTTGTTGGGATTAATTCACGATTGCTCGCTTAATACAAGTTCATATACAGTTCTTAATCTCGCCAAAAAACATGAATATTGTACTTATTAAGATTTTGATTACCGATGATCAAAATTAATTGACCTCTCAATAAAATATGTTGGGTTTCTTTTTCAACAAACTGTTCAAAAATGCTTGGCACTTACGGGTCTGTGGGTGCATAGCCACACGAAACACGAGGCTCATGAATTCGATACAGAGCTACCCCCCCAGACGATACAGCCCCCGCCAATCCTTGTTAGCCATTGGTCAATTGGTTGGTTCAAACAATGACATCATACTTTATTAGGACGGAACTCGCCCCATAGAAGACCCACGTTAACATCTCGAACCCAAGTGAAAGTAAGTAGTCCCAATTGCCCAGGTAAAATTCCCAACGCAGGGGAGGGCGGCCAAGAAATCCAAATTTTCAGACGTCCCGCCATCGGTTTTTAACACGTAAAAGCGAAACAATCTTGACGAAAAATTGTTGAATTTTTATATGTTGTCAAGGAATATTTTCTTATTCAAAACCATTGGAGAGTGAAGAATGCAACCCCAACCGGCAGGGTTATTTCTGATTTGATTGAAAAAAACCACACACACACACACCCAGTTTGTAAACAAAAAAAACCAAAAAAAAAACAATTGGACTACAGAGTAGTCTACCTTGCCATTTGTTACCCTTTTATGCGTCGAGGGATAGCTTGCACGCTTTCATGTACGTTACAATAACATGACTGTTTTCGTCGCAACTATTACACCAGCAACTATTACACCGGCATGGTCGAATAAAAATACAGTTTGTGTAATTTGGTCATCTAATGGAACAGACACTCGTCCATCTGTTTTCTATTACTGTCAAAGCGCAAATCTAGCATTTTAAAACTTACTTGACATAGCTGCTGAGAGTACGATCTTTTTCGCTGTTTAAACTTATATGGTTGATTCTTAAGCGTCTTAGCAGATGCACTTTCGGTTTCTCGGACACACAGCTTTCTCAAACCGAGTCAAATCGGGCAAAACAGGCAACCCGAATGATGTTGATAAACGGTGCCTTTTTAAAGTCCAATTGTACAACCTTTAAATGTTCGTTGAATGTAATTTTCTTATACCAAAGCAGCTCGGCATTTTAATCATGACAGGAGGAGTATTGGAATCTGTTAATTCTGCTGTTAATCCGATTATTTACACAGCTGCTAATCCAAATTAGCGGTAGGCTTTCTACATTCAGATATTTTGTGAATTACAATGTCTGAAAGATCAAAAAGAAAATGCGATGCCGGCCATTTCTGGATCCAATTCAGACAAGGAAACTCGTAAAGTATGGCTGTCTTTTAATATAAAGTATTATAACAGAAACAAAAATGTATGTACGGTGACTTTTTTACACAGCTGCTAATCCTAATTACCGTCAGGCATTCTACAAGATATTTTGTGGATTACAATGGCTGTGAAACTTTGCAATTTGCGGTGTGCTGCCCATGTGTTCGGGGCTAAAAATGGATACCCTTCACAAAAAATAATATCAACCTGATTTCTGTTTCATTTCAAACGTTTTAAAATTCTTGATGAAACCTGATCAAACAGAGTATTTAAACCAGTAGTAATTAAAGACACTAATCAGTGATTTGAAAAATATTTGAAAGTTGCAAGGAAAAGAATAGCTTCAAAGTGAAGGATAACGTCTGTGAATCCCTCCTCACCCTAACCGCCTAACCTTTCCAAATGACGAATTGACAGAAAAGGAAGAAGAAAACGGCAGTGTTCAAAATACTATCCCCCATTCACATTACGTGTTGTGTAAGTGTCCGAACGGAAAGTAATGACTTTCCGATTTGTCATTATTAGGTTGATTTGGTCTTATCATTTCAGGTGATGAAGGATACCTGTACTGTTACATACATGCAAAAATCTGATTTTGCTTGATTTTTTCGATTTTTTCTGATTTAGCAAATCACTGATAGTGGTCTTTAACTTGGAAAGATCCAATAGGTTATTCAGAACTTAATCCATCATTTGGTTGGATTTGTACTTATTGACTCACAATGTATTGCAACAAATTCCAGATCCGGAATTTTATCACAAAGTTGTGATTGTTCCATATGAAAGCCTCGGATTTTTGAGCTAGTATAATGAAAATGAAAAAAAAAAGATTTGTTAGAACATCGAAGGTGCCATCCTCGGGAAATGCCATAGTCAGCCTTAGTAGAGACCTGCAATATTATAATAGAATATTCCAATATCATAAAGACTCCCAATATCATAAAGACTCCCAATATCATAAAGACTCGGAGAAACTGGCGTGCATCGAATTAAATAGACGAAATTTATTTAATTCTTTAAGTCTTTATGATACGGTATTTATTCATTCATTCTCTCGTGTTGCATCAAGTTCAATTGATCCTCGCGTGCACGGATAGAGATTCCCTTCGTCATAGGTTCTGCTAGAATCATGTATATATAGGCCCACGCCTTCTTCAAAAATAGATCCCAGAAGAGTATCCAGAGAGAATGATATCAGAAAATATGAACAAATTTGAACGCTGTTTTTCTACTTACAATGTAAAAAATTACAATGTATGTAAAATGCTTGCAAACCGTAGCTTTGTTCTTAAGACCAGTGATGGGCAGAGCAGTCGTCTGCGTCGTCTGAGGAACGGAGTACCACAAGGATCTGTACTGGCTCCCATGCTGTTCAACTTGCATATCAGCGATTTACTTCAAACAACATCTAGACAATATGGCTATGCCGACGATCTTGCCCTTCTTCACTCGGACAGAAGCTGTACTGAAGTAGAAAGTACTATTATTGTGGATATGGCCCTACTTGCAGCATATCTCAAGACCTGGAGACTTAAGCTGAGTAAAGCCAAGACCACCGCTACTGCCTTCCATCTTAACACCAAAGAGGCTTATCGCAAGCTTCAAATGAACTTCAATGGAGCGCCTCTGCCACACAATCCTACACCAACCTATCTGGGAGTGAAGCTTGACCGGTAGCTTACTTATCGGCAGCACCTCGAGTCAGTATCCGCAAAGGTATCGTCGAGGAATAACCTCTTGTGACGCCTTGCTGAATCCTCATGGGGTGGCAGCCCAACGACTCTACGCACCACCGCCCTGACTCTGGATTACAGCGCTGCTGAATATGCCGCCCCAGCATGGTGCAATACCTGGACACAGTACTCGACGAGACCATGAGAACCATTACTAGCTGCCTTCGTCCCACTCCACCTGAGCTTCTACCAGTGCTTTCAGGCATTGCACTTGCAATGCTTCGGAGAGAAGACCACACGCATAAACTGATGAATAAGGCTCTGCAGACAATTCACATAGCAGGAACCTGTTATAACTGGTAAATGCTATTCAGTAGGTATGCTTTCAGCAGGTACCTGTTGAAGCAGGTACCTGTCAATGTACACACTGCATACAGTGTTATCCTATCACAACTAGGCGCGGTCCCCGGGTTTTGCGATCACCTGGGTTTCGCGATCACCTGGATTGAATGATCCCTGATGACCTTGTCGTAACCTTTAAAATTTTCGGCATCAACAATCGACCCCACCAAGTTTCATGTCCATACACCAACGTTTACCCCATTTGACCTCCTTTTAATTGTCGGCATCAACAATCGACCCCGCCCACCAAGTTTCGTCTGGATACACCAAAGTTTACCCCATTTGACCTCCTTTGACCTTGAATGACCCCCGATGACCTTGTAATGACCTTTAAGATTTTTGGCATCAACAATCAACCCCACCCTCCAAGTTTCATGTCCATACACCAATGTTTACCCCATTTGACCTCCTTTGACCTTGAATGACCCTAATGACCTTGTCGTGACCTTTAAAATTTTTGGCATCAAACAATCAACCCCACCCACCAAGTTCCATGTCCATACACCAACGTTTACCCCATTTGACCTCCTTTGACCATGAATGACCCTAATGACTTTGATCCACTATCCAATACAAACTCGGTCTTCGGAATGTTAAGGGACACCCACTCACCAAGTTTCATGAACGTGCGACCCTCGGTCTCCGAGAAAATAGACGCGGTCAGACAGACACACTGACAGACCACCGGTATTAATATATAGATAGTATTATCGCTTTATTCTGTAAAGCTTATGAAGGATTAAAATCATCCTCCCTCGCTAGTGTAGTGAAAAAGAGCATCGATTTATAATGCAGATAGCACAGGTTCGAATCCAACCACAATTTTTTTTTAAATAAATGTATTTCAATATTAGTTTAGAGTAAAGAGAAAACCATTTTAAGTCCAATTACGGACGTCCGAGATGTTGAAAAGTGCTCTAGTTTTCGAGTTCCCACTCCCCTGTTACAACAAAGCACACACCTTTATTTGAAGGATACATCTATGAGATTTTAAAAAGGTGGTTGTGGTTGAAAATATTTGGTGGCAGGGCTGTTTCTAGGCCGAAAATGCATTTTGGGCCTGCAAATTAAGCAAAATTATGTTATTATTTTTTAAAGTAAAAAGATTACCATATTTTATGGTATCCTTTTTGTTATTGATCTAGGTTTCTACGGTTGCATAAGGGTTAGTTAATACTCGTTGTGGTGAAGTGATAAAAAGGATGTTTTTTAGGAAAATGGTGCTTTGTTAGCTAAAATTCTAGACCTTTATATATTGTATAAAACTGAAAATCTAAATATAAATGTCAGAGGCTTGATAGTATTGCATCAGATTAAAATTTGTTTTGCTAAAGAAATTAAATAAATCTGATTTTCTTAAAGTTTTAGCTCAAAAACGTGGATTTGTTGACCCAAAAAACACCCCTGCCACAAAGTTTTGACCACAACCATCATTTTTTAAAGATGGTATACATCTTTCGAATAGAATGTTGCATTTTGTTGACCGAGGGAGTGGTTGTCGGGACAATTTGCAAGTCCAAACCGCTCATAATGTTTGAAAACCACGTGTACAATAAGTAAATGGCAGTAACCAGTTCCACTGGTACCTGCTGTATGCACTGTATGCAGTGTATAGATGAGTTGACATGTGAGCGTCAACGCCGGGCAACGAACAAAGCATGCCCGGCAGTATGTGTGAGCATCTGAAGGCTGTGCTTTAAATTCGCGTCAATCAGGCGTGTAAGGTTTTGAATGCTGTAAATGTATGGGGCATATTCTTCGCACCTCTAAACATGTCAGTAGACCAAGTGCTAACTTTTGTTTGTAAACATTGAGGTCACCTATCTATATAAAACGGTTTGGCTTCGATGAAAACGAGCTCATCGTCGTGTACAAGAGTTACCTCAGACCGTTCTCGAATAGGTTGATGTGTTTGGCATCCTAGTATTACCAAAAAACAATCTAAGACCATTGAAAGATTCAAAACAAAGGGCCTGTAGAACTATCTAGGCCATAAGTATTTTCTGATTATGATGCCTTATATGTATGTGAGCGTGAGTTTGGCAGATAGAGAGAACACACATTGTATTCCAAGTTTGCCAAAGGGCTCGATCAAATGTCGGAACTGATCATCTTTTACACACCAAAAGAAAGAATGTCAAGTTGATAATTTAGTAATTCTAGTGCAATATCTCTGCCTCGTCAGGACAACTAGATTTTTAATAGCCCAGAAACCATACTGTTGGTGTAGAGGTTCATCAGGATCGTTGAGTATATTATGTAGAAGTTCATATTACTGATTCCAGTCAAAGTTTATGAGTTGTGGACGTTTCAGGACACAACTGTTCCTTTTCCTCACGCACTGAGATGAGACTGGTGGAATCAAGATTGGTTGTTATTTTTTCAACCTGGGTTGCCAGTTGCTTCTCCAATCTTGGGGATTTTTCTCCAACAGCTAATAATAAATGTGTGAAAGAAATATTGGACCCTCGTCGATGTTTCATGATGCTCGCCCCGAATTAAGGATTCATGGTCTTAAATCAGCGTTTATATTTATTTTGCCTACTGGCAGATTGACCTTACCCTTGTCCCAGTCTATTACGTGATTATGTTCTACACCGTATCTGTGATAGCGGACTTGTGGATGGTTAGACATCGATTCTTTCCTCGCAGCTCTGGTAATCACTGACCGAGTACTGCCCTTGTCAAATTCCGCTTATGTTCTTTCATCTGGTCCAGAATTACGTCCCGGGTCTCCCCGATGATTCCTGGTCGCAATTGAGACATGGGAGTGAATACAAGGCATGCGTTTTATCGTGGATCACGTTTGTCTTTTGGATGAACCAGCTGATTGCACAGAGTAGACTGGGGTTTCATCGCTGTGGCTAGCAAATATTGTACTCGTTCATTACATGCTGATGTCACCGACATATGGGAGACAACACGGAAAGGGGAAGGGGGAGGTCCTCCGAACCTACTTTTTCCACGACCTCCCGTCACCTACCCTCCCCTCCCCCACTTCCTCCCCTACCCTCTCACCCACAGCTCACTCTCCCCTTCAACCCCTATTGTCTCACTTCTTCTCCTCAAATACTCGCCACATCACCCCTTTTTTCAACACATCCCTTCTTTCCGACTAATCTACTATTTTATTGCCGACCCTTTCTCCTGTCGTATGTCACCCTTTTAACGCGTACCCACCCCACCCAGCACCTATCCCACTCTCTTCCACCCCTCTGAGGCTCGTCCCATCCCTCTTCCCTCGTTCTGTCTCCTTCCTTTTCCTTGTCTCTTAACCTTTTGTTTTGGTTGTCTTCATCTGGGTCTGACCTTATCAAAAGTCCACTTAGGGTAGCCACACGATTCCAGAGCTACTTGACTTTCTTTTCTTCATCTTTCTTATTTCCTCCTCTGTATGATGTTGTCCTTCTATCATACACTGTCCTGATGAATCCCAACGTGGTTGCAAGGATGGTAGACTCGTAGTTTTAATACTGGTCAGTGTGCGTATAGGGCTTTCTGTATACCAGTAATTTTACTGACCCATCTTCCTTTCTTACAATGTTGAAGTATCCAGAAAAAAGAGTAGCTTTCATTCGTTCCTTCTCGTAGGTGAACTTGATGGAACCTGTTTTGTCCATTGGTTTATGTGGTCAGTGAGTTGTTCTACAGAGTTCTTTATTAATTATCTCTAATATGTCATCCACATAACGAAGCCCTATATTGTTTGCAGTTGATGGGTGCAGTGGCGATTTAGCCTGTTGTTTCCAGTTGCTTCCATAAAAATGTTTGCCGCTATCGGGGACACTGGACTTCCCATCGCTGTTCCAAAATACGAGTTCTCTACCATCCTTGCACCAAAAGTTGCGAGTCTCAGGACATGTATGTAGGAAAGGACACCATCATTACAGAGGAGGCAGATAAGAAAGATTTGAGAAGGGAAGAAAGAAAAGAAGAAGTCAAAATAGCTCTGGAATCGTGTGGTACCCTAAGTGGACTTTTGCAAGGTTAAGACCCAGATGAGACAAACCAAAACAAAAGGTTAAGGGGGGTATGGGTCTGAATTAATGAAAAAAAATTGTTTAATCCAGAAAATGCGATAATGCAATGGCTATATTGTGTAACTACAAAATGCTTTATTCGATCGCACTTGGACATTCGGTTCCCGAGGATATGGCTGATTCAAAGTCAGGTAGTGTACGCGAAATTTGCCCAAAAATGAACATCTCCCATATTTATCATGTGAACAATTTCAAGGGGTTTTATATTAAGATATTTTAAATTTATTTATGAACTAGTAACACATTCATTTTGGGCTGAGTTGAAGTATATAAATACTTATATTACTTCATACTTTAAAAGTTTATTAAATGTCACTGGGTAAGTGATTTTTATGTATTTTATTGTTTTCTCACCCTTGCGATAATTTAAGAACATATTGTAAAAAGTAATTACCGGGACAATGTATGCACCTATTTCGATGATTCTTCATTAATAATATGATTATTCAGTATAAATGAAATTAAAAAAATAATTCAATATTTCACATCAAAAGGCGCCCTCCAATTTTGTCTAACTGTTTCGAGGCCATAAAGAGTTTCTTAAAATAGGCAAACACAAAAATAAAAAACTAACTAGAAAAACGCTACATTGCTATGCAGAAATTTGGCACACATATAAGCCACATATAGGCGAGTGAACCATGAAGCCGGATTTGCAAAATTGTGTTCCAAATTCAAATTACGCTATGAAATTATGCGATTGGTCGACTGCCGGTTCCCATGGCAACGGTATTAAAAAATCCGGCTTCATGGTTGTCACTTCGTATTTACCTCCTGCATATCCCAGTAGCATGTTTAGTTATTAGTTACATTTGTTTCTGTGTTTAGCCAATCAGAGGCCTGACGGGGTTACAATGGCAACAAGAGCAAAAAGTTTCATGGATTTTTAAAAATTTGTAAAAAAAAAAAAAAAATATGATATATAACATGTATTATACCACTATTTAGGAAAATTAAGAAACTTCATTAAAGACCTTCCCAGTCAGACCCATCCCCACCCCCCCCCACCCCCCCTAAGAGACAAAAGGAAAAAAAGAAGAGACAAATGCCAGGTATGGTTGTTCTCCCATATGTATGTGGGGTGCGGAGACGATCAGCAGGGTGGTAATGAAAGAGTACAATATTGCTACAGCGATGAACCCAGTTACTTGCGCAATCAGATGGTTCATCCAAAAGACAAACGTGATGACCACGATAAAACTGATGCCTTGTATTCACTCCCAGGTCTCAATTGCGACCAGGAATACATCGGGGAGACCGGACGTAAATTCGGGACAAGATTGAAAGAACATAAAGTGGAAGTTGACAAGGTCAGTACTTCAGTGATTACCAGAGCTGCGAGGAAAGAATCGTTGTCTACCATCCACAAGTCCGCTATAACAGATCACGTTGTAGAACATAATCACGTAATAGGCTGGGACGAGGGTAAGGTCATAGGCACAGAGCAAAATAAATATAAACGCTGGATTAAGGAGGCCATTGAAATCCGTAAGCGGGGCGACGCCATCATGAACCGCGACGAGGGCCAATACTTTCTTTCACACATTTATGATGAGCTGTTGGAGAAAAAATCCCCAAGGATTGGAGAAGCAACTGGCAACTCCAGGTTGAAAAAATCAACAACCAATCTTGGATATCCACCAGTCTCATCTCAGTGCTGATGAAAGGAACAGTTGTTCCTGAAACGTCCACAACTCAAGTAAGTTGACATGGATCAGTAATAATCAACTTACTACATAACCAGAACCATACTATGTCAGACTTTTAAACAATGAACGTTGATTGTACTTTGTAGCAATATTTAGTACAATTTAATTGTTCCATTACCTCTCTTTAATGATCTTGTGCAATAATTTTATTTTGTATTTTTAAGAAAAAATTTATTGATTTTTGGTTCATCATTTACCCTTGTATTAGGCCTATTGGCCCTTTTTTCACGAGTGCTTGCATGTGTATCTTTTAAAGCATGTTATATCTGACATTGTTGGGGTCGGTTGTTTCAACAGCAATATGCATCAATGGGGGCTGCGACCATCTCCAGCCTGCCAATGGGGTTCTCCATCACAGACTGCGGATCACATCCTCAATGAGTGCTCTGCCCTACCTTTCGTCAACCGGTGGATATCGACTTTCAAACCCCAACCAATTAACAGTGAGCTGGTTCCACCGGCTTCAACATATTTAGCTGCTGCCTCATACGCAAGTTACTTTGCTTTCCTACTTTTTCTCACTAGATACCAAAATAAATAGTCGCGTACTTCCTAATTTGTGGTCCGTTAAAGTCCATTGTTGAAAATATTTAAAATGTCGTTTGTTGCACTATATAGATCGGAAAAGTAAGATACGTTGGTGATATATTCATCGATGGGGGCAATATGCATCGATGGGGGGCTGCGACCATCTCCAGCCTGCCAATGTGGTTCTCTACAATTTTGTAGGCAGACGGGTTATAGTTTCATTGAAAAAAAGACTAGAGGCGAGACATGTCTAGAAATCAAGGGCAGGTTCCGGCCAGAATTGCCTATGTCTTCCTAGCTTTAGCAACGGTTCAGTTTCACTGCGGTAAAACAATGGAACCGCTGAAGCGAATCTGGGCTAGCCCAGTTTCCCAGGTATAGAGTTAAACCCACCCAGCTTATTTGATATTCGATGTGTTTTAATGGCTAGCTGTTTGCATAGCAGAGGGCGCAGGACACGAACAAAGTGACATTATTCATGGATGCCGCCTCTCACGTGCAGTGTGCTCGTACGCTATTTTTATCCGAGTGTTTCCGGCAGCTGTTATAGTTGCACTTGTATTTTTTCCTATATATGTTTTTTATTTCGTTATCGGGCTTTTTATTTGCTTTTGTTTTTGTTCTTCTCTTCCGATTAGTTAATTATTAATTAGAGCGGGAGGCGGGTCGCTACAACAACACGGTCCTTCGTGTAGCTATAGTTTGTCCAATACTTGTAATTTGTAAAATGATTATTTTCTATTTCTAATTGAATAAAATTTTGCAAGAAAAAGTCGCCGAGTCCTTTTAATTGTTGAATCCCATCGCCAGGTCCCGATAGCACCTGTTTTGCCCACCAGCGGGGCGCGGGAGGTGTCCGTGAAACGAGTGGTTGCTGTTCTTGTATTTATATGCATTTTGGACCTTGTAGAACTGAATGCATCACTTTTCAGTAAGCCGATTCTGTAAAGTAGTTTGTAACCTAAGAGACCCATATGTTTTGTCATGGCCACAAAGGCCTAGTCCTCCACGTGGCCGTTAATTGAACCCACACCACCCCCTATGGATTTATGTATGGAGTCTCATTTAAATTTTAAATCTACTATAATAAACTAACTTTCCTTCCTCCCCACCGCGTCAATGTTATTCATAAATCACATCATGACAATATTTGTTGGTATATCAGGTGACCCTCTGCAAAACAAAAATAAAACAACCCCAACACAAATTAATAGTGATCTTCGCAGGATGGTAAAACACGTTTTTTTACGAATGGTGGTAAACGTTTGATTAGAATGACAAGCTCGTGAACTCAATTGACGACAGGCGTCAGGTGACACGCATTGTATTGTTATTACAAACAAAGCTTTCTTTGTTTGTATTTAATCACTGTCTAAAATTTCGAAGTGAATAATTGGTACTGTCTGAACAATTTGCAATATTTCTGTTTACGGCTTTTTTATACTCCTTTTCCTTGTTATTATTCTGCTTTCTTTATACAGTTTGTCTTGGTTTGTCTCTGATTCGGGAACTCCTTGAATCTTTAGAGAATATTCTATTTAATCTTATTTTAAAAAGTATAGAATGTGACATTTTTTTTATATTTTTATGGGCGCCCCCTTTGGTGTAAAGAGAGGAAACTGGCAGGCAAAAGCCGGCAAAAGCACCTATACTTGGCATGGGGAAATTCTGGTTTTTGGCGTAACTTAACTTTTGTTTCGAATTAATAATACAAACTTTCTTATCAAGCAAAATAAGCTAATGCTAACCCCCCAGCTGCATTTTGGGACCAATTTGATCCTGAAGATTCTTTGCAAAGCAATTTATAACCAGATTTTATGTGGGTCTGTCACAAAACTACTGTATATTGCCTGCCGAACACAACATAGGGCGGCCCTGAATTTCAACAAGTGACGTCTAGTCCAAATCGTCTATAGTTGACGTAAATTTCTGGGCCCTCTTGGGCGTACGCCGCGTTGCTGTGTGCGTGGACTTTGGCCAAAAATTATTACTCCAACTATAATCGCCGTGAACGCTTTTGCTTATATATGTAAGGGGAATCAGCGGCATTCATCGTAGAGTAACATAGCACAAGACTCAAAACAAATTGGCCAACAGAAGGTTTTTTAGCATTTTCGGGGGTCTAAGTTCAGCTTAACAATAATCAAAAGTTGCATAAATCGAAGTCCCATAAAGTGTTTCAAACTATGACATAAACAAAATGGCCGCCATCCGCCATCTTGAAAAACATAAATCCCCATATCTCTGCATAAATGAGCTAGAGGACAAACCAGATGTCATTTCCTACTATATCTAGCATAACAAATCCATTAAAATGGGTTTTATGAAGTGGAGATATCATCTTGACCTCTATCCAATATGGCCGCCCATCCTCCATGTTGAAAGTTACAAATTGTGTATCTCTGGATCGGATGGGCCAAAAGGAAACAAGATTCATTTGCCTACTAATTCTAAATTCTAGCATAAAAAAACAAAAAAATCCCTTAAATGAGGTTCTTATGCAGTTGAATATCATCTTGAACCTCTAATCCATTGGCCGCCTCCGCCATTTTGAAAAGTGCAAATTCTTGTATCTCTGGTATCGGATGGGCAAAAGGACAAACAAGATGTTATTTCCTACTATTCTTGCATAACAAATCCATTAAAATGGGTTTTTGAAGTTGAAGATATCTGACCTCTAAATCCATATGGCCTCCATCACCATGTTTAAAAGTACAAAATTCTTTCATATGTGGTACACATGTTGGTCCAAAATACATATTGGTTTTATTTTTATAATTTAGCATACAAATACATTAATATGGTTGTGTAAATTTTGAAGAGCACCTTGATGTCTCACAATTGCCACTGGTCCGCCATTCAAAAAATGAACCATAAATTTTGTCGATTTGTCCAAATTTCGTAGCCATATTCAGGCCTTGTCTTTAAAAATGCCTCTGTGCTAAAAAAAGCACTTCTAAAGATGAGTCAGGTGTGCTGTATGTGGTGCATTTTGTCTCCAATTGTTGTATTATTACCTATTTAGGTGTGTGCTGAAATCGCACACCTCAAAACCATTTTGGTGTGTGATGGTGTGGCTATCCAGCGCACTCCCACGCCTCAAAAGACAGACCTGCATATTGATTTTTTTATCAGCTATAAATCTATCCAACATTTGACATTCATGTTGGTTTACAATGTAATTGTAAATTCTTGAAGTAACACAACGTACAATTCACCTCATCAACACCAATGTGGACAAAACACTTGTTTGCATTGAGATTGAGAATCGAACACATTATAACTATTACTATTTGAATCTTCAGTTCATCATCATCTTAGACTAGTTCTTGGTCCAATGTTTTCGCGGGAATGTCCACAAGCTGTGGTGTAAACTGTTTTTGGAAAGGTACTGTTTAGCATAATGATAACCAAAGACTGATTGCTGATCATGAACCGGGACACCATTGAGTTGCATCCGTAAACATCTTTCTAAACTTTTTCAGGATCTATATTGGGTGTACAAATACCCTGAACAAGTTTCGACACAGGGTTACACATGGATGACTTTGCGTAAAACAGATTTCCTTGCCACTCTGAAATATTCCTTGAAGTAGTGCCGCAACCTAATAATATGTTAAAAAAAAACCGATAGGAGGTCAAATGTCATACTAAATAACGCTTCAGAGCTTGATAAAGGTCTTACAGCCCTATGGAGAAGTAGTATCCACCAGATCTGGTTTTTCCATTTTGGGTTGTTGACCTACATTATGCATGGTGACCTTGCTATGTTGTCTATATAAACATCTCCTTTTTTCCAGCAAAATTTGTTGTTCTTTGATATTCCTAGACCTTATTTGCGATCCTAGTTTTTGCGACGTTCATCTGAGCCGTCTTTTGGGTGTTTTGGTTCACAGTGTATCCAACGAAGACATAGATGTTTTGTTTTGCCCATACTGGTGAACTGTGAAAGATGCATAATCATTAACATTGCAACTATAGGTGCTTCTCTCTGTACATTTTAAGCGATGTAAAAGAGAAACCTCCATCAACAACAATAAGTGATCGGTCTTGGCACTGTCTCAGGGCCAGCAGCCTCTGACGAGGACACATGTTGTTAAATGGCCAACAGAAATTGTGCTTTGTCTGGCTTACATAACATTCTGGGGCCCCTCAAAAAATGAATGGCGGATATGGTGGACCGCTCATGGCAAAGCACCTTCTATACATTCTCCAATTGTGATACTACTCAGGAATCTTGAAATAACAGAGCTTGGTCATCAGATACCTTGACAGCCCGAGCAGATACAAGGGTCTTGTACTTTAGGCTTTCCATCTTTTAATTTAGCTTTCCTTTGTTTGACTGTACCTTACCTTTGCCTACTTGGACAGATCTTGTATCCTTGACATCTTCACCGCATTTACCCTTTGAAAAGTGGTTTTCTCAAAGCATGCTCTGTGACGGGAGCATGCTGTTCCACAACTTGGCTGCAAGCTTTGCCAAGTCATTCTTGTCTTTTCATGTGTGAAGGTTAAAGATATTATGCTATTTCACAGTTAACCACTATGGCAAAGCATCCGTTTCTTCATGGATACACTGGTTAACTAACACAAAAGACAACACACATGACATCGCAATACTAGGATCTAAAAACTAGGTAGACATCCATGCAACCACATTTTGCCAGGAAAAACTTTCCTCAATGATCGAATAAACAGGCTCTTTAAAAACGAATGGGTGACCGAATGCAACCAAGAGACTGTCACGTAATCTATGCAGAAGGAGATGCAGATGTTGATTTAGAAAAAGAGGCAGTCGCCATGCCAAAATTGAAGTACAAAATCGAATTGGAAATAACCCCAGGACTATTGATACTTCTTCCCTATTCTGCAGAAGGGCTGTAATGGCCGTTACTTTCAGTCTGACAGACAAAGAGAAAACACATGGTATGATATAGAGCTTCGAAGTGCTTATTCATGAAGCATTTAACGCTATCTGATGTTTGTCCATGCATTTTCAGTATGCAAACTACTTCAGGAATATTTTTGGGTTGGCAAAAGTCTATTTCGTTCAAAGTAATTCATGGGTGAACCGGTGTTATGAATTTGTTCCAGAGTATTTTGTGCTCCCAATATGGATCCTAATTGATCGAAATTGAAGGCTGCATGCAGTGGTGTCCCCTGTTCATGTCAGCAATCGGAGTCTTTTTTTCATGGTCAAATGCATGCCAGGGCAATTACAGCCGACACTAACGTCTGATAAAACCGCTGATGGATTGGTGCCGAGATGCGATTACTCCTTTTTCAAGCTGGCCCGCTATTAGTAGCAGGAATGTCCTCAGGAAAGGGCATTCCAGTTTGGGGCCAGTTGGAGGAATAAATGATAGGCTGACTCTGTTAGATCTTGGGGTCTCAACTGTGGAGGAGATGAGATGAGGGTCTAATTCTGAGTTTTAGGCATCATTTGGTAAAGTGTTTCAAGAGCCTCCTGATAGAACATACTGTGAAATTTTAGTTTGCTCCAACTGCTCTTCGGTGTATAAACCTGAAGAATTTCAACCAAAAACTCCGCTGCAAAACGCACTCTAGGAGAAATCGAGAACTTATTTTTCAGCTCATGCATGAGGTGCGACTGATGGTCAAAATTCAACTGACTAGGGCTGGGGATAGTACAGGGGGAAATTGGTTCCCTTCATGATTAAAACAATTCCTGCACCAAGTTGCCTGGAATGATCCGATGGAATTGTTCTTAGGATGCATCACAATGAAAGCCCTGCAGCAGACAAGATATGGAAAGACACATTGGTGGACTTCATGTGAAACATGGACCAAGAACCAGTCTCAAGATTATGAATGTTGATCTCGTCTGTTGCAGCGTCCTGCCACATTTTGGTGAGATTGAATATGTGCAACTGTATTTCTGTACTTGAAGACTTACACAATTATACACTGTAACACCATACTGTGAAAGTGATAGATTATAACTGATAAAATTCACAGGCTACGAATTTCGGACAAATACAGGCTGTCCCAAAAATGTTAACACTCGAACACAGGCATTTTGTAAATACTTAGTACGCGCATGGGTCTTTGTTTGGTATGCTCTTAAAGCTAACTAATAACTTTTATTTTTCCTTTTATTTTCATTTCAATGCGATATGTAGAACAAAAGATATGCTTCGTCAAAGGAGAGTACAAATTCCGGAGTGGTCCGATTTGCAGTGGTTTTACCTTTGTAAGATTGTGTGAAACTTATTTTGTAACATAATCATATTGGGTATTGATTGTGTTATTGATTGGTACTGACACCTATTGAAGATATTGGTAATCCATTTGGAACTTCATTATTGTCATAAATGGTGTTGTCTTTATGATCAGCAATACTTTCGTCTTTTCAAATATTAATTAGTCAGTTCCTGTATTCGCAGAGTTCCCCCTATCACATTCTCTCAAATTTACCCAGAATGTTAACCCAATCAAATTAAACCAAACAACCATACACTTCTTTATTGATCCCCACGAACATCTATGTATTCTATAGTAGAAAAACAACAAAACAACGAAATAAAACAAAAAGAATGAGTCAACTTTGATAATAAGCCTACTTGGACTAATAAAGCAGCAGAATTGGAATAAAGACACCAGTGGCAGGCCATAACAGATCCAGGAACCAGAAAGCAAGAAACTCCAGCCAACAGTCTCTTTTTATACGAGCAGTTGTTTGGTAGATCCAACGATGAACGTTTGGTAAAACACGTTGGCAGGAATCTCGAGGTCTTTCGTAAATAGAAAAACACTGCCAATCTATTTGTTTTCTTTTTAAAGATGGAAGAAGATGTGCTATGAAGCCAAGTGTATTCATGTTGCAAATCATGCATTTCAAGTGTTCTAAGGCAGAAATCGGACCAAGTTGATTTTGCCCTCTCATAATTGATGAACCATATCGTTTGTTTTACGTATGGCTGAAATTCCATAATAGGCAATAAAGCTTATTTTATTGGCGTTAAAGGGATACCAACCAAGACCCATGCATAAACTTTTTTTTATCAAAATGTCGTCGTTTTCAGATGTTAACATTTTTGGACAGCCTGTGCCCACTAAATATAATTTTTATTCTAATAGATTTGGAATGCCAGATAGAAAATGACACTTAATTTGTCATTGTAATCTGTCTGATGATATATAGGATTATTTACCACCCTTTTCCTTTTTTTTTCAAAATGGGGGTCAGTGGCCATTGGGAAGACGCAAGAAGCTCTAAAACTTTAAAACAACCATCCTGAATGCATTTCTTATGCCTCAAATAAGTCAATAACACATTATTTTGCCATTTTTGACCCATTCTGGTATCAGAGAGGAAAAGAATTTATACTGTTCAAATTAAACTCTGGCGGAGGGCAAGCCATATAAGATGTAGGGGCCAAGATGAAATTTGAACTTCATTAAATCCATTTAAATGGATTGGTTATGCTAGAATTAGTCGGAAAATGATATCTTGTTTGTTCATTTGGCCATCAAGTACCAGAGATTACCATGATTTGTACTTTTCAAACATGGCGGATGGCGGAGCCCATATGGATTAAGGTCAAGATATATCACTTCATAAAAAGCATTTTTTAAGGATTTGTTATGACTAGAATTAGTAGGAACTGGATCCATCTTGTTTGGCTTTGGGCCCACTCGATACCAGAGATACAAGAATTTGTAATGCCAACTGGCGGATGGCGGCCATATTGGATTAGAGGTCAAGATGATATCTCAACTTCAATAAAACCATTTAATGGATTGGTTATGTTAGACTTAGTAGGAAATGAAATCTTGTGTCCTTTTGGCCCATCCGATACCAGAGGTACACGAGTTTGTACTTGCCAACATGGCGGATGGCGGCCATATTGGATTTAGAGGTCAAGATATATCACTTCATAAAACGCATTTTAATGGATTTGTTATGCTAGATATAGTAGGAAATGACAGCTTGTTTGTCCTTTTGGCCCATCCGATACCAGAGATACAAGGACTTTGTACTTTCCACATGGCGGATGGCGGCCATATTGGATTTAGAGTTCAAAATGATATCTAACTTCAAAAAGTAAACCCCCATTTTAATGGATTTGTATGTAGGATTATTAGGAAATGATATCTTGTTTGTCATTTGGCCCTCCAGTACCAGAGATACAATGATTTGAACTTTCCAACATGGCGGATGGCGGCCATATTGGATTTATGAGGTCAAGATAATCAAACTTCATAAAAACGCATTTTAATGGATTGTTATGCTACGAAGTAGTAGGAAATGAAATCTTTTGTCTTGGCCCATCCGATACAAGAGATACAAGAATTTGTTCTTTCCAACATGGCGGATGGCGGCCATATTGGATTTAGAGGTCAAGATGATATCTCAAAAAAAACTTTCATAAAAACCCATTTATGGATTTTTATGAGAGAATAGTAGTCGGAAATGACATCTTGTTTGTCCTTTTGGCCCATTCCGATACAAGAGGATACACGAGATTTGTACTTTCCAACAGGCGGATGGCGGCCATATTGGATTAGAGGTCAAGATGATATTCAACTATAAACCCTTGTTAATGGATTGTGAGCTAGAATTAGTAGGAAATGACACCTTGTTTGCCATTTTAGCTCATTTATTGACCAGAGATATGAGGGGGACAAAAATTTATGTTTTTCAAATGGTGGATGGCGGCCATTTTGTTTATTGTCATAGTTTTAACACTTTCTGGGACTTCGATTTTATGCAACTTTTTGATATATTGTTAAGCTGACCTTATACTATCAGAAAATGCCAAGAAACCTTCTGGTGCAATTTTTTTGGGGTTCAGTGTGGGAAAATGTCATATTTTGATCCTACTAATCACTGCAGATGCAATAATATCCATTTTATTCGAGTAATCCACGGGGGGGGGGGGTGGGGGGGGTCTTGACGCCCCAGGTCAACTTTTTTTTTTGCTTCGTTTTATGGTCTTATTACACATTGGGAATTTCATGGCACTTTGTGGCACAATTCAAGTGGCGTTCCTCCAAATTGCTAACCAAATGGCTAAAATGATAGAAAATTGTATAAATTAATAAAATCCAAACGATTGTCAAATTAGTAAATTATTCATTGTAAATTTGTTACTAATTATAAAGACATTCCCATTATTGGATTTTCCCTAATTTTGAAAAAAAAACAAGATGGCTCTAAATTGCTTCCAGACTGTTTTAAAAATCAGAGAAAAATGGCTTTATACCAATCCACAAAATGTATCAATGGGAAACAATCATTTGAATTGGGTTTTTAATCATTAGTTGGCAATTTTTCATTATTTGGAAGTTTTTTTTTCCAATTATATATATAAAAATCCAATATGGCGTTCAAAATGGCTGCCAAATTGGATAAAATCATAGAAAAAGGTGCAGCATGCCTCAAAAAAATGTGGAGAATTGGGAAAACATTCATTAGAATTTGGTTTCTAATCATTAGTAATATCCCATTATTTTTCCCAATGAAAATTAAAATCCAAGATGGTGTCCAAAGTGGCCGCCAATAAACAAATGCATATAACAGCCACAGACTCAGTTAGAAACATAAATTATTAAATTTAAATATTTTGTAGTCAACAGTAGCTAAAGCAAGGTAGTCAATAATAGCCAAAGCATGCCAAATAATAGAGATGTTTCTTATCATGAATAACTAATGCCCTGTTATTGGGATGCAGTTCCTGTTTTAAGCTTACTTAGATATAGAATCCCTCCTGGAATATTTGATGAAATTAAACTTTATATAGCGATTGTCCAACGCTTAAACCAAAAACTATGCTGCAATGTTTAAGCTGATTCATACAAGTGCCTTGTAATTCTAGATAGAAATATTAGGTCAAAGTAAAAAACGTTCTAAAATATTTTACAAAGCTCTTGATCACTGCTTGTCAAAATATACTAGCAACATTTTAGGATTCCAGGAAGCACTCGAGCTGATTCATACAATTGCCAGTACTTAGCATAAATTTCCAGCAAGGAGTATCATCAAGTAAAAGCAAAAATGGTACTAAATGGATATTTTATAAAGCTATGACCACCGCTCATCCAAATACGGTATATTAGCAAACTTTCGGTATTCTAGGAAGCACTTGAGTTGATTTATACAATTGCTAGTAATCCAGCATCAATTTCCAGCTAAGGATATCAGGTAAAAGCCAAAATGGTCATAAACCGGACATTTATGGCGATTGTCCACCGCTTATTATAATATGCCAGAGCAAATTTTCATCACTTTCATCGGAATAAAGTACAGTATCAAGGCTGCTGAATTCAATTGGGAGCAGACAAAGTGGGGTCACAAAATGTACCAACCCACTGAAATGAGCGGATTCATACAATTGCCAGTAGTCTAGCTGGGAATTCCATCCATAAATATCAAGTAAAGGCAAAAATGGTACTTTATGGACATTTTATGAAGCTATTGACAGCAGCGGCGGAACGGTTTTCAAATTGGAGGGCCCACTTGGCACTTGAGAGCAATTTCAATATATAATTTGCTATACTTTTTTCTTGCAGCACCAAATGTTACTGAAATGCACACTTTAATTAGCGATTGTCTACTGCTTATCAAATTTGTTTCAAGTGATTTATTGGTATGAATCTATCGGCACATATATAATGAAATATCCCTAAATAAAACGTACCAGATGTTTTTCATGGCCATTGGAGTATTCCTTGCGAAAAAAATCCAGATTTATTCCGACAAATGTACACAACTGTACAGCAATCATGGAAGCTACCATGTTTATTCCCTGTGGTATATTTACAACGCCGCATGCAATACCGAAACAGAAGCCAGCGAAAATATATCACGTGACTTCAGCAAGTTTGCCACAAGCCTCATCCTTGTGAACTTCGTTGAGCACACAAAGGATAGGAGCGTTTAGACATTTTTTATTGCAAAAAAAATAAAATTTTTAAAATCATTTTGTGATTAACAAAGGTTTTAGTTGGCCTAAACACTAACAATCCATGAAAACGTGGACATTTTAAAAGGGGTCGCGTAATATTTATAGTTTTATCGCAGTCGCACTGTAACCACTGATTGATTGGCTACACAACAGTAATTGTATATTAGATGAATGGAGCAACGGGCGGACATCTTGGTCTACCGAACACAATAGCATTCCAGAGACACCTGTTTAACAGAAGTTGTATCCCGGGTGCACGTTTTAGAGACATGCCATTCCATACGCGCAAATACTGAGCTCATGATTTGGCTTGATTCTGTATTATTATGTCGCTTATCAAATTTCAATGGGAACAAATTTTGTATAAATGACCGTCTCTTAACCACCTGGCTTGGGCTTTTTTGGATGACCACTATGGCCGTCAAAAAAGTTGCCTCAATTACGAAGCCCAGGTTTCCAATCCTTGTATAGAGATCATGTCGAAACCCACTAATGTGCGGTTCGCAATCTACGTACTTTTCAATCAGAGAAATGAGAAAGAAAGGAGATGGCTCGATTTTGCAATCCGATTACCCGGGATTACTTTCATTCATCAGCTCATTGAGAAACTTCAAGGTCCACTCGGTTGGACCTTTGAAGGAATGTGTTTCAACGCCTCAAGCTTGGCCGTTCGGGAGGTTCACAACAGGAAGTAATTGACACGCTACCACTAAATAGCTATACTTTTCGCATCTAGGAATCCCTGCTGGCAATGAACTCCGCGGTTTTTCTGACTGATTGTTATTTATTTTAATCGTTGGCGACATAATTGAGGAAACAGGGCTTTTTAACGAAAGAAATAGCAAAATCGCCCCTGTTTCGGATAAGCTAACATGAGTCAGGTTTTGGGGGTCAATACACAAAGATGTTATTATTTTAGCTAATTTACCAATATCCGGTTATTTTCCTGTGAAATGATATGATGAATGTTAAGTAATGCTTTTCAAGACATCTCAACCATACTTGTTTGTGCGCAGAAAGTGTCCAAAGTGCCAAAATACTTTGAAAATTTGGGTCAAATTGTTTATAAATGATGAAGGCGAGTACGTTTCGCTGTTACACGTCACAACCATAGTGTATATATAGACCCTGTTGCAAATGACCAATGAAAACTGTGGTAATTGATGTTTCTGGGATTTAAATGACAGGTGTATGTAATGTTCTCCTATGAGGGGCTTAGCTTAAGTCTTTGGTCCAATCGATTAAGATATAAAGACGATGAGATGAATAGGGGTTGACAGGTTATCTTTTGAAAGTAGCAGTCGAACCACCTCCTTCTTTCATAGTCTCTGTTTCAATGTACGAGTAGTAGCGCTTCTTGGTATGAGGAAGGAGTTCTAATTTTATTTTAAAAACTATATTTCAAGAATCCCAGACTCATTTTATAAAATTAGGCACAAATTTATGCCATTTTGATAAATTCAGATATTTTAAAGGAAAACGTTCAATAATTAGCGCTTTGTATTGAATTCAAGTAAAGTAAACGACGCTAGTCTTTCATACGAGCCAGAACTTGGGACTAACCCACGATCATCTTTCAATTGGTGGGAAAGACTAAAACATGGCTTGTGGCAAATGGATAGCGTAAATAATAAACATGGCGGTTTTGTTAAATCGTGTTAAGGGCTTCGAAAGTTAAGCATGAAAATGGTGTTTCTTCCAAGGAAGACTCCAAGACCATGGAAAACCATCTGCGTAACGGCAATTAGGATATTTCATGATATATGTGCCGATAGTTCATACCAATAAATCCCCTTAAGAACATTTTACAAGAAACTGGGAAACTTTGCCTAGCTCATAATGTAAGTATTTTGGAATTCAGTTAGGAATATCATTTTTTTACGAAATAAAAAAAGTTTGGTAAACGTTAGACAATCGCTATTTAAAAAATATCAGTTTTGTTCCATTTATTGCTTTCATTAGATATTCCTAGCTGGAATATTCCAGCAAATAAAAATAAGTTGGTTAGCATAGTTTTATAAGCGGTTGCCAATCGCCACATTAAAACGCAACGGCGGAACGATTTTTCAAAATGGATGGGCCACTTGGCACTTTATCTGAGCAATGGTCAATACTAGACATCCGTTTTTCTCTTGTACATATGATAAGCCTGACGTGTATCGGGCGTGAGCGTGATCATAAACCACTTTGAAAAGTGGGGGCCAGGGACCATGCCTACCCTGTTCCGCCACCCGTGATTATAAAATCCATGGTGACGGGTACTGGCATTGTATGAATCAGCTTCACCACGTTTACGGAGATACTGCGAGTTTTAATATATATATGATAAGCGATGGGCATTGATGTATAAAATGTCCAATTATGACTATTTAGTCATGAGCTCTAGCGGAATTCAATGCCGAAGCACTGACAATTGCTTGAATCCACTAAATTAAGGGATTGGAACTTGGTGGCATGTTTGATAAGCGGTGGAAAATGGCTAAAATGTCCTTTTGATGGAAACGCACATCTTGTATTCTATCTTCTTCCTGCTTACTTCTAAATTTGTCTTCCAGCAGCAAGATCCCCATTGCTCCAGTCTCCCTTCTGCTTCATCCTTCATCATTTGTCCCAGAGACAGCACCACATCTCTGCAAACAACATCTCCAATGGTACCTCTTTCATCACCCTTCTGTTATGCAGTCCACGATAATTGCGAAGAGCAATGGACCGATCAGATCCATGGTGAACACCAACTGTGACGCCAAAAACATCAGTTGGGTTACAGCTATGCATCTTCGCTAGGGTTGTTATGACCGACATGCGGGTCCTGAAAAAACTAATCTAATGAGTTTTTCGCATACTCTTTTAGTGTCAAAGATTCAGTAAGGCAGTGTTGTCCCTCCCTGAGATGGGCCAATCTTCAGTCTTCAGCCAAAATTTGATTTTCAACCCAATACTGTTTGATCCAACGTACCCATTCTGTTATTACTTTTGGTAATAATGAAAGCCTTAGTCCAAACCTAACCAAAAATAATGTTTTCTACTTTGCCAGAGTGGTTCATTTTGATACTGAGGGGGGGGGGGGGGTATATTTCGGTCAGGTTGGGAACTCAGACAAAAAAAAAGGTTTAGATTTCAAACTCAGTTGTAAAATTCTGTGATTACTTAAGTACTCACATTCTTATAGTTATCAGAACGACACGAATTGTCAAAGTATTCAGCCAAAGCAAATACTCGTAATTCCAACTAATTATTTAGATCACTAGTACGACCACGTGTGTGACGTGTGTGTATTCATATTTAAACTAATATAAAAGTAACACCGCAACCTTCTTCAATATTACCAGATATTATGTCCTTCAAATAAGAAAATCGGAGTGCCGGTCACATGTGTGACAGTAATTGCAACACAAGAACTTTGAAAGAAAAAAGGCCAAGGTACCCACAAACTGGCTTTTTACTGACATGATGAACATTTTGAGGCAGTGGTTTCTATTAATACAAAACTGCTGTGTCTTTTTGGTTCACGTGTGTGTGAATACCAAAGTAGTAAGTTAAAATATTTGTTAATTACTGCCATTTCTTACAAATTGTAATTTTTCACTTTTTTTTTAAAAAAATAAGTCCACACAAGACTAAAGAGACACTGGCACATTGAAAAATAGTGCTGCCCTCAAGATTTTTCAAAAATCGATATTTTTGCATGGTTGTGAAAGCTTTTATATACAAAAGCCCTCACACGAAAATGATTAAGACCAAATCAGCTTCTTATGGGTGAACTGACCGGAACGATTTTGTAATTTTGACCGATAGGGCGGTACGCGAAATCAGCAGACGACGAAAACGAAAATGTGCGTTTAACACAAGAACAGGCAAGTTTCCCACGCTATGACCCTGTTGGACCGGTCTATAACCTGTGTGGTTTTAATGTCGTGAGTACGAGTCAAATATATTAATGTAATATACACATTTGGTGATTAAAAGTGATGGAAAACTTCCTTAAGGCTTGGCCTAAAATTACCTGGATTATCCTTTTCTCTTCATATCAATGTCCCTATCTGTTTTGGGTATGTTATGTTATGGTAAAATATATCTCTGTTCTTCCAAGGCCTAGACTATCATTAGAGAGACAAATGAAGAAATAGAAATTTCATATTTTGTGAAAAATGTGCCCAGTTGCCGCTTTAAGGCAATATTTAAAATGGTGAATAATCTCACTTTTTACCCCAGTAAAATTGCAAAATGCAACGAGGGTGCTAAGAAGAGGATAGTGACGTGATAATGTAAAAGAAATTGCAATACCATTACTTCGTTTTTTTCAAGGTTTTCTTTTTTTTACACTATCCCTACCCCAGCGGAAGATTCACTGTAGTGCTTGCACCCAGGACCCATGAAAGCAAACTGCCCTGCTAACCAATCCTCTGAGTCTATGGTCTTCCACTCTTTCCCAGATTTTCATGGATGCGACATCAGTGTAATGGTCACTGTAGTTGGTTACCGCCGTCGGATGTCACCCTTAGTTTTTATATTGCCATGAGGGTGCTGTTCTCTAATATTGGCATTTTCCATCATGAGAATCAGGTGAACTAGCGATTTAGCATCTCCACACCCTTTTGTCCCAAACATTCCCAAGGATGTGCTGGATGTGTCTGGTCCTCGCCTTTCCGCTCTCTTTTCCTGATTTGAATAACCCACACGAGAAACTCTGTTTTACACTAGATGATGTCGTTCATTAAGCTTTTAAAATGTTTTTTATCGTCTGGTGTGGGAGTATTAATAAATTACGTATGGTTTTTCAAGGCAAATTTATATCATAAAATAGTAATACAACTCACTAAATTAGGATTTAAAAGTTAATTCTTCGGATTGCGTATGACCAATAAAGCAAGGATTTGAAAATTAATCTCTTGCATAACATTAAATCATAGAGATGTGAATTCAAATCTTATTTGTATGATTCTAAGGCATATGATCTAATTTAAATCTATTTTGAAATGGTCCGTAATACAACCTGAAGGAGTAACTTTTAAATCCCTGAATTTTAGAGAGTATTCAAGCAATGATTGTCAATGTGACATGTCTCCAACTATCACGAATACGGCAGTATTCTAATCCATATTTCACGCCAAAAGATTTTTTCAAATGAAAACCCTAAACCTAATTGGGAAGTATACCACTTTCTAACATCGTTTCTGAGTGGCTCGTTACATGATATAGACGGTATAGCCTACGATTATAGCTATCAAAATAGATTCAAAACTAAGCTCTATGAACTTTAAGTTTTCTCTCGGTTTCTAAACCTTGGGACCTCCTGGCACCATCGATGCCCTATAAATATCAATCAAATAGTCAAGTAGTGACCGGTGTAGAAAGTAATTATAGTCCGACTGTACTCATAGTCCGGCTACAAACGGTAGGGCGTTCGATTTCAGTTGATTCTTTCACACACATTAGTTTTACGCTTTATTCGTGCGGTGGTTCAATGGGGGGGAGCCCGGACTGTGGACTCCGCAGACAATAATTACTTCACACCGGTGTAAAAGGAGATACGGCCGGCAGGAACCACAATCCGGGCTCCAAAGACGACGACGGAATATAAAGAGCTGAAACTAATGTGGGAAGAGTCAAATGAATCGAGTGCCCTACATTCTTTACCGTTGTAGGAGGACTGTGATCGGAGGGGAACTGGCATTCCTGCTACACCGGATGAAGTTAAAATTTGTCAGCGTCAAGATATCAAAACTTTGCTTAGACATACATTATTACTCAATCGAGACTGACCCAGGAATGGACAAAATCATTCCGGCCAGGATTTGAACCGGTACCTCCCGATTTCTTGTTGGCAACCTGGTTCCGAGTTGACCTCGCTTTAGAATAATTTTTCTCTGTAGTGATACATGTGCGTTTGTTCAGACTTTTGAGAATACCAGCATAACAGATAGAAGATATAACTAATGACGTGAAAAAATAAATGTTTTCGACAATACCATGGAGGTTTTCGAAGGCAGGTATGTCACTTCCGCAAAAAAAGAAAAGTGATGGACGATTGTCACTTTGATTAAGCGACCAAATTACACACAATGTGTTAACCTTCCACCATGTCGGAGTAATCAATGCAGCTAGAATTAAGGAATAGGTCCATGTTATCATAACATATTTAAAAGCGCGCGCTTTACTAGAAATAGTCCGATGCACTATAGGATTACAAATGGCTAAGAAACGCTCAAAGCTGACAAGTACAACGAATCCGATTGACGCAAAGAATGCAATATGAACTGGAAAATGCGTAAAGACGCATCCAACATTGCTTCTGACAAATTCCGATTTGTGCAATCCATGAGATGTAAAGTAAGGTATGAAAGATCTAATTGTTGATAAGGCAATAAGTATCAAGTCAGCGACTGCGAGATTTGCGATGTAAAGGTTAGTGATTGTTTGCATATCCCGAAGATACAGAATCACTATCAAGACAGCAAAATTACCAAGGAAACCAATGGAACCAACAACCGGATGTAAAACCACCATGACGATCATTTGAAACGTTGAATAGAACCAATTCTGGCGTTGATCATCGGGGATAAGGTATAGTCGTACGGTGTTATTGATAGGACATCCAGATGGTATGGCGTCACTTTCATTTATCGCCTCACCCAAGTCATGTGCCATTTCGAAAACTTTTAAAGGTTAACACTCTTAATAAAATTAACAAATGATACATAACCAGTTGAAAGAAGTTTTATATCTTGACTGTACCAAGCAGCTTCATATTTTGACTGTACCAACCAGCTTCAAAACAACAGTGGTAGGGATTCAGCTAGACGTCAGCAGAATTTTCTATTATCACTCAGTATAGGTCCTTATTAACCATTCAGCGGTAATCAATATTAACATGATATACGTGACAGTTGTTAAGACACTATCAGTGATCCACTCGAAATAGTCAAAATATTTGAAATTTGCAGGAATTGCTTAAAAGTGAAGGATAAGTCTGTAGAATTCTCATAAGTTGCTTTTTCCAACTGAAGAATTGACAGAAAAGGAAGAAAACGTGTTGCCGGAAGTGTCCGTACGTACGGACAGTAATAACTAAAATATCAGATTTTGTCCTTATTAGGTTGCTTTTGGTTTTATCATTTGCAAGGTTATGTAAGGATACCGTGCTTGTTACATCCGTTTTATTTCTTTTTTATTTTTCTTTTTCTTTCTTTCTTTTTTCTTCATTAAATAATTTTGTATTTTTTTTACCAAAGAGATTGATAAAAATAAAAATTAAAAAAAAATTGAAGGCGATTATTCATGAATCCTACAATCTGGTGGAAGGCACTCATATAAGAACTTAACATACGAGTGCCAATCGAACTTCGAAATGGAGTCTATGGGTGTAAAAAAAGAAACCTTTCATTTGGGTAATTTCCATAATTACGGTGTCTATTAGTGAACTAGAAAAAAGTGGGGTGTCTTTCGGTGACGGTGACAGTGATATGATGGATCTGTGTGTTTTCTTTCTTCCTTCTTTTAAACTTCTCGTAACCTTCTAATTATGACATGTGCAATGGTTTAAATCGCACGAGCTGATGCACTTTGCCAACGGTTTATTTACAGAGACAGCATTGTTACCTAACATATATATGTTATTGTTAGCAAATGCACTCCAGCGAGTAATTTTCATCCTAGCCATAATGCCCGAAAACGATTATATCCAAACCTGATGCTTTTATCTTGAGTCTCGTCGGATCTGTCACTGGCCTTCAGTTCAGCGCCACTGACAACAAACATTCTCGTTTCCTCCCATACTTCCGACTTGTTTGCTATGCTGCCCATATCAACCTATGTGACACTCCCCATAAGTTACCGTTACACACTTGAAAATGATTCTATAGAGATACACCTCTAGTCCATTATTAAGTAAAAGTAGTAGTAAGTAGTAAGTAAATCTTTTAATATTTTCATGGTTACTTGTTCAGTTACGAACTGGTCTCCCATGAGACCCTGACTATACATTATATACACAATTCCCTCAAATACAAAATAATCCATTTGCATAGTATTACAAAATCAATAAGAGACAAAAATATAACCGAATCACCTCTAGCACATGAGGATTTGAAAAGTATATTTTTTTTTTTTTTACAAGGCCATCCAGCCAACACTCTCGCGAATTGTAATCCTGTGCTGTCATCATCATTCGCTTCAGGTTTGGAACCTATATAAATGTCACCATGGATCCATATTCCAGGAATCATCAACCATGTCAATACATATCTTCCGAGCTGTCTGCATGCAATAGAAAGATAGTACAGATTTAATTCCTACCTTTACCACCAAGACTGCTTCATGCCTTTATAACCTGCATCAAGGCTGATTCATGCAAGGTCCCTAGCTTTCCTTCGGTTGCCTCCAACTGCATAAACCATCTAAATCTTGAGATGATCACTTGACCACTATTGGATGCATCTTTGCTTCTTAACTCTATTTCTCTGGAGTTAAATGTTTTCTTTCTGCCTATGGTATCGTCAGTTTTTCCTTCGAGTTCTTTCAATACAACCGTCCGAGATGCATGGCCTTCTTCACAGGATCTTTTGAGCCTGATAATAGTGTCTTCATAGCAAAGACATACATTTATTTGCCATGGTCTGCTTTGCAATTACCTTGTGCGGCGCTACATTCACTATTCGCGAGCATTAGCTCGGATTTTAAAACTTTAGTTGGCAAAGGGCAGTTGGTTGTTTCTAGTAGGGTAAGAGCGCCTGAAATTCCTAGAAAGGTAAGAACCCGATGGCAACTGGTTACATAATACAGAGATTCCCATTTTTGGTGACTGAAGTACGTTTCTTTTGTTCTGTATGTGTATGAACATAGGCGTGCCCAGGAAATTTTATTAAGGGGGGCTGGATTAAAGATGTTCGAACCATGATAGCGAAGCGATTGCGTAGCGAGCGGAGCGACTAACGGGTGGGGTCCAGAGGCCCGCCTTAGGGCCCCGTGCGGGGGTGGAGGGGGCAGAGCCCCCTGAAGCTCCTGAGGTTTTAGGGTTTTCAAGACCTGAAAACGCCTTTCCTTGCGTACTTCTTCCGACACTTTTTGATCCGCATTTGCATGAAAAAATCAAATAAATGTACCATGTTCCTCTTCTTTTCCTTCTTCTTTTCTTCTTTTCTCCTTCTCTTTTCCTCTTTTTTCTTTCTCCCTTCCTCTTTTTTCCTTCCTCTTTTTTTTTTTTTTTTTTTTTTTTTTTTTTTTTTTTTTTTTTTTTTTTTTTTTTTTTTTTTTTCCCCCCCCCCCCCGGGTACGCCAGTGATGAACTGGGTTGTAACTTTCCTTTCTTTATACTCTCTTATATTATATCAAGTTCGTATATATATATACTTCGCCATATCATCTCGCTGTGGAAATCTGCTAGAACCATTTGCATTAAACGCTTGTTAAGATTGTCTAATAGTATAGGTGTTATTATTAAGGGAAAATATCGTTTCTTCTTAACGTGTCTCTTTGTGTTCAGCTTTAAAGGGTATGGAGATTAATGAATGCTAAGTTATGCAACAAATTTCGAGATTTTGGCTATAGACAGCCCGCGGTACAACATTATAAAGTAATTAATATTTCGCCCTTACGTTGTTATTAGCGTTATTATTATTATCATAAAGGTACCTCTGTTGTAGCATTTTTCAAAATGGCTTAATTCATATGAGCAACCATACAAGCGTACCTTAATTAGTTTCTCGCTTCTATAGCCCCTCTTCCTTTTTTTAATAAAATACTAGCATCAATCATTGTCGATGAGGTTTAAGTAATGCGTTACACGCGTAAAAAATCGTTTCACAACTATTCAAACATTGATTGACCAGTGGGATGTAATATATACTTACGATTCATCCTTTAACCTTCTACCACGTACCATACCATTAAAACTCTGTGTAATAATTCTTGACACTTGTGAAACCAATGCACATAGGAGGAAACAGAATATTAACATTGACTGTTATTGGTATCATTGAGTTCAATTTTCAATTTAAGAATAATTGCTGATAGGAATGATATTATGATGTCATATGAATACAAGATGAATCTCGGGGTGTGGGTACGGACGCCGTCTGCCAGATACTAACAATCCTTCAATTAATATTACTCATGAATTTGATAGTATGGCTAAATCGAAAGTGAAGATTTTCCATCTCAATGTTCATGGAATGAGACAATATTATATTACTTTTACCTGACAATCAAAGCATGGATTGAGTCTTAATACTAGTGGGAAAGATAGTCTTAACGGTATTTTTACCCAGTAGTGGCTGTCATCATCATCGTTCGGCTGCTGAACAGGCGACTAAAAATTTGCTCCAAGAACAGTGGTCCCAAGCTAGCAAGGCAAATGCATCTTGATGCAGGCCGTTTTCAGTGTCTCCTAGCTACTTCTGAATGTTGTCCTTTGTCTGCCTGCTCTCCTTCGACCATGGGTTGGAACGTAGAGAGCATACAAGAGGCATGGTTGATCTTCTGGCATCCTGAGGATGTGCCCAAGGAAACGCAATTGGTGCTGTCTACAGTGTTGATGAGGGACTGGGTGTTTGTCATCATGAATTCGTGCATTACTCACGCTTAATGTTTAGCATGATCCTGTAACAGGATGTGGAAAACGTATTTATCCTGTTCTCCATGTTAACCGAGAGTATCCAGAAGTCACATCCATATTGGAGAGCTGTTACATAGATGGTAGCTGTATATGAACTCATTGGTAAGAGTGCGCTCTTGATGGTGATTAGGCCTATAAATATTCATGAGATGAGGACTGTTACCAGCATTTACCTATTTACTCGTGACTAGAGAATTAATATTATGGCTAAATCAAACTACAGTGACGAGTTGCCATCTCAATGTTCATGGAATGAGACAATTTTATACTACTCAATATCTGACAATCAGCGCATTGATTGGTTTTATAGTACATGGGAAAGGATCGTCATAACGATATTGTACCCAGCAGTTGCTGTATTTGGACTCATTGGTAACAGTGCGCTCTTGGTAGTGATTATAAAAGTTCACGAGATGAGGACTATTACCAATATTTACCTAGGAAATCTTGCTATTTCCGATATACTTTTTAATGTTTTAACAACAATCCGACATTTGAGGCAATACCTTACGTCTGATGGCCTATTGAAATTTGAAAATATTAAAACACCAATGGGATGTACGCTAGATAAAACTCCATCACATTTGGCCTTCTTTGCGTCTTTTGGGTTCGTTGTTCTTGTCAGTTTTGAACGTTTTATAGCCATTTGTTATCCTTTTTGGCATCTAACACTATTAAGCAAAAGACGCGCTGTCAAATATGTGATATTTACTTGGATTGTTGCAACTATAATGGCGCTATTGATTGCGCCTACGTGGTGGGAAGTTGTGAAATTCTGCCTCATTTGGGATGCTGATAGACCTCGTCGAAGTGCATCTGTTTTCTATTATTGCAAAAGTGCCTTGCCGGCGTTCGCAAAATTACATGCTTTAATTGAAAGTTTGAGTTTTTTTATAACGTTTGGAATCAGTACTGCGTTTTACGTCATGATTGTTCTGCGACTAAATAGACGTACATTCGGTACTTCTGAGATACAGAATTCGCAAGCCAAAGCTACTCGAAATCAAGTTGCCAAAATGGTGGTCTTGAATGGTCTGATTTTCTTTTGGTGTCAAAATTCCATTCCAATTCTACAATTATATGACTACAGCGATAGCGATTTTCTCACCAACAAGCAAGTCAGTGCCTTAGCTTGGGTGCGCGATTGTTAGAAGGAATTAACGCGTCAGTTAATCCCATCATATACACGTAGCTAATACTAGATTACCGTCGAGCTTTCTGTCAAATGGTGGTTCGGAATCGTCCCGAAATATCCCGTGATGGCACATCCGTTGTTTGGGCGACGAATGCGACCGGGCTATAGACCAGTCAGTCAAATTTGTCATAATTTATGGACTATTTCTTTGATTGACTGTAATCGTTCAGTAGATGGCCCAATTCTTATATACGTATAATACTCAGCACGAGCGAAAAACGGAGCTCGCACAAACAAACGACTGCTTAACTTTGTTTCATTGTGTGTATAGCGTATGAACCCAGAGTTACTGCTCTGTATACGCGCTGCGTACTAGTTACGGACGCACGACACACTCGACAGTATTAGGACGCATCTGTTTGTCCACACATTTGGTGGTGACGCGTTCATATGAAATTCTGTACGTGCAAGATTCAACAACAGAGAGTACACTATTAAAAGCGGCACTGAACATTTTCCAAAATAGAAATTTCTTCAATTTGCTCTTACATGATAGTCTAGGACATTGGAAGAAGAGAGATATATTTTACACATAAAAATAACATCCCCAAAACAGATAGGGACATTGATATGGGGAAAGACAGCCAGGTAATTTGTAGGGCCAATTTTAAGTTTTCCAGACTTAATCAAAAAATGTGTATAATTACATGAATATTTTGACTCGTACTCACTGATATTAAAACCACAAAGGTTATAGACCGATCAAACAGTGTGCATAGCGTGGGAAACATCATACGGCGTGCGTGTCTTGTGTTAAATGCCATTTGTCGTCTGTGAATTATCGTCCCGGCGACGTTAAATTCTAAATAGTTATGTTACCCATAAGAAGATGATTTGGTCTTACTCATTTAGGGTGAGGGATTTTGTATATGAAAGCCTTACAACCATGCAAAATATCATTTTGAAAAATCTTGAGGGCGCACTATTTTCAAATGTGCCAGGTTCTCTTTAAAAAAAAATGGGATTTTAAACTTGTTGTTAAAATTGAGTGCAATCGTTTTATTTTATGACAAGAAAGAAGGTGTATTTTATCTTTTATTGCCATGCAAGTGGTGCGCCCGCCGGCGGATGGCCCATTTCTCTGTCATTGGCGTTTGGGCCAGACCCCTCCCTATATAATTTTGGCCTGTGAGGGGTTAGCCGCTCCTCCCGCAACACGAATTTTGCATTCCCGGCATAGCCGGTACCATTTATATACTCTGGGGAATAGAGGCAACAAGGTAAGTGCCTTGCACAAGTGACAACACCTTGGGCCGACGGGGCTCTAACCCACACCTTATGCTTATGAGTCGAGCGCTGATCCACTGCACCACATGTGCAGTGGATGCGACGTGTAAAAACCTTTGACCTTGCATCATGGTTGAATCCCTAGGTGAATTGCCATTCACCGACACTTTTGCATGGTTTGAAATTCTCGCTTTGCTATGATGGCAACTCTAGGCCATGAGCTGCCATACCAGATTTTCGGTTCTTTTGAACCCAATTGGTGTTTTAAAATGTTTCCCATAATATCAACTTGAAGGGTAGTCTCCCTGAACTAGATTAGGTATTTTCCCTCCGTTCCGAAAAGCTAACACATTAGCCGTGTCCTGCCCTTTCAAAATCCGCCACCATGTTTATGTAAAACACCATTATATATTTTACAGATAGAAATTTTAAATCCACGACTACATGAAATCACTTTTTAACTTTCTGAAGGGGGCCTTAAACATCTAGTCGTCCAAGATTGCCACCTCAAAGGAGGTATATTTTGCTTAATTAACTATATGCAATTGTTTGAAATAGAACCTGGTGATATTTTTTTGGGATCTCCAAAAGACTTTATGGCTTTTATATTTTGCGCACAGCCTTTTTTTAAGATGGCAGGATTATATATCGCTCGTAATGGTACGTAATCCGGAAAGAAAAGCACTCTACCCATCTTCTCGACGTTACAAAACAACATTTTCTAATCTACTAATGACCCTAAATCATTTTCCAAGATGAAAAAAACAAAAATAAAGCGGCGTATTGACTTGTCCAGAGAGTGCTGTTACAATAGCTGGTTTATATTCTTGTGTCATATACGTTGTTTAAACTGACTCTGTAATAGTTCATATGAAGACAACATTCATATCAACCTGCATACAATAAAACCATAATAATGGTGTGTACTGTCATACCTCCATTGACGTCATAGGTGTTTCCCATTAAAAATAATATAGGCTTATGAGAAGTGAAAAAGTGTCTATATGTAGACGGAAAATTAAAATAAGTTACCTAACTTTCTTTCGAGCACATCAAGTGCGATCTTTGTTTTGACTTGTCCACCTGCTCCTTCTCTCTACAGCCCAGATCATCTTCCTTCTCAGCGCCAACTCGTGTTGAGTGGTCTGCAATTGTCCAGAATTTAGTCCGCAAATGTCTAAATTCTCTTTTCTTATTTGGTACTCTCAAGGTATCACTTACATTCTTACCGGTCAAACTATTTCGTTTAGTCCGGATAAAGTTCCTATCTATAATATCTCTAAATGCAATTACAATATCAGTTTTTTTATAAACACTGGGCAGCCATTTGAAATAGCGTACGCCCTAATTTCGGGGCAGAAAGGCCTAATCCTAGCCAAGGGGACACCCCCTTCAAAATGGATATATGGGAAATTTAATCACCAGGTGTGCAACAAACTCGAATTTTCAGGCCCGTACAGAAACTGGCTCATAAACTATCAACTGATAGAACCATATTAGGTCTTCAAACGCAATATTTGCATTTTATTGCAACATAAGGCTCATGGCGTCGGAACCGGGGCGTGCCAGGATTTACAGGTACGTTCAATTTAATTTTGTCCCTCGCCCGGCGCCCCTCCCCCCTTTTAAAAAAAAAGCCACAACTGGAAATAAAAAACTAATTTCGGCTTTCAAGAAACACCATTACAAATTTGCAAGGCGCCCTCTGGTATAAAAACCACAAATACCCATTGTTGAAATTAAACCTCAATTAAATGCAACGACAGGACGGAAGTCGACGTTCAACACACAAATGCAGAACCTATAGTGAGCCCCTATAACCAGTGAAGTAATAAACTGACGTCGCCCTTGAAAACAAAATGCTGACCCTATACGGTTACACACCTAACTTCACTTATACACAGAGTTATGGGGAAATGGCGCAACCTCATTTTTTTTGAGCAGTTTCTTCACATTAAAACTCTCACAGAGGAAATACAACAAATTACCCCAACGTACAGCGAAATCACCACAATAACAATTTTGACATATGAGACCGGAAAAATGTTTAGTTACGAATCCCCAAACTGCCCGATGTAAGACCGGCAACCCAGATTTCTCTTTTCCTTATAGTCGCCAAAGCTAGTTAATTTGCAAATCGATGTGAAATTGATGGACCGCGGAGTAAATTTCATCGAATTCACTGTCCAAATGATGCTTAGTGGGAGAAAACATACCAGTCGACCATATCAAATCAGATATTTCACACTTTCTAATATAACTAGTGCCATTTTCAGACCATTTTAAAGCACTTTTTCCAGATGCCCATGCAAGAAAAGGTAGTCCATCCAGATTTTTGATCCTTATGCCATGCAAGAAAAGTAGTCCATCCAAGATTTTTGATCCTTACGGCAGCCAGGTTATGGTGTATAACATATATATACACAATGGGCTCTGAAATTAGTTAAATGTCATTGGAATCTAGACTGGACCTCTTGGAATCACATTTCTTCAAAAATACCTTTAAAACTCCATTATGATGACAGGTTGGCTACTGGATTAAGACCCCTCCACAAGTCCTGTGTGTTGTATAACAGACGTACTGGTATTCCACTGGTATCTGTGCAGATGTCGAAGGAATCAAACATGATTTTTGTTGGAACTCAGTAGAAATATGCATTAAATGTAAATAAAATATGGATAAAACTTTCAGAAAAAACAGTCGGAACGGTCCTTTGTCATTTAAATACATAGACTTTATAGGATATCCTGTGAAAAAAGGGGGGGGCCGGGAGCCCTCATCGACACGAAATTAATATGCATGCACAAAGCTTACTCTTGATCAAGATACGGGGGTCAATGTACTTTTTTTGGAAGAAACACATTGCTTTTGCAGCCAGGCAGTGGGAACCAGGATGTGCCAGCTAGCAGCGAGGTCAGCCAATTAAACCCGGGGGGCTCACAAAGAAATGGATGGCACATGTCAAACCCAAGGGCATCGGTTATTAAACATGCAAAAATTGGGGTCTTGGGTGAGGAGACAGCCAAATTGCCCATAATAGGGGTTATTTAGTGCAAACAAATTTGCTAAATGTTTCAAAACATGGGGTTCCTTGGTGAGATTTTGGCAAATTTTCTAAAAAGGAGGTTATTCTTTGTGGGGAAGTTTTCCCAAAATAGCGTATTTGGGGGACAGTGAAAAAATTGTCAAAAAATATGAATTTTGGGTGACGAGCATGCTTAAAACGGGACAGGGTCCTAAAAGCATTACATATGCATCGGCTCCACAATGTGAGTGCCCCCCCCACCCCACCCACGGTCTGAGGACAAGCAAAAGCAAGCTATCTTTTATAAGTTTTATCATTCGTATTTTGGTAGTGACAGATAGCTTTTGCTAGTCTTAATTGCCGGCCTACTCCAATCTAGCTCCACTGATCAGTAAAAATAACTTAAAAAATACACGTGCCATTCCTATGAATTTAGTATTCTGTCACAACAGTCCACACAATTTATCCGTTTAGGCTGCCGAAGTCGTCGATGTGGTGGCACATACAAATGCCATGCAAAATCTTACTACCTGGGCTCACCACCTTAAGAATATAGGTCCCAATGCACATGCATGTGTACCGCTAAAATCGATAAAAATCACATTTTCAGTGCAACGCTTTACTTACATATCGATTCAAATTAAAGACTGAGGTTGAAAGGTCAAAAATTCAGGAAAAAAATGAGACGAATATGATCAATGGCGGCTCTCTATAGGTTGAACACCACTAACTCACTATTACACAGTAGTCTATGGGGAAAATGGCAACTTTGAGCAGTTTCTTTCACATTTAAAACTCTCACAGAGGCATCAACAACATTACCCCAAAGTACAAGTTGAAATCACCAAATAACCAAATTTGGAACATATGATGACCGAAAAAATTTGTTACGAATCCCCAACCCAAGATTCTCTATGGCAGCCAAAGCTAGTATTTGCAAATCATGTGAAATGATGACCCGGAGTAAATTCATCAAATTCACGCCAAATGGGCTAGTTTGAGAAAACATACAGTCTACCATATCAATCATGACATTTCATCACGTTAATTAATATAACTAGTGCATGTTCAGACATTTTAAGCACTTTTTACAGATGCCATGCAAGAAAGTAGTCAATCCAAGGATTTGGATCCTTACGGCAGCCCGGTTAGTGGTCTATAACCTATAAGCACCATGGCGCCACTGTCATATTCAGTGAATCAAATGAAGCCGCCTCTTGAACATGTTGAAAAACACAAACTGCCGAACGTTTAACAAGCAATGGTACCCCTTTATACTGCAGTATCAAATAAAGTAATGAACGGATGTTCTCACAAGAAGCAAATTTTCGAAGTATAATAAATAGACGCACTTGTTCTGGTTGTCCAGTAAAGTCATAAACTATGCCTCCGTTAGAACAAATTTGCAGCAGCCTAGTAAGCAATGGGGCTCTCTCATCCAATAAAAAAATAAACTGATGACGCCCCTGATAGTAAATTGCAGAAGTCTATTAAGGACAATGTCAGGGTGTGTAAGGCTGGCGCTTCCAAACCCATGGCATTCCACCCATGACAGAGGACGCGCAAACATGGGGTCTTTTGGCGTGAGTACAGCAAACATGCACCAAAAATAGGTGTTTTTTGTGAAAAATTGACCTATTTTTTTTTTAAAGGGTTTTTTGGTGAATTTTAAGCCCAAATGTTTTTAAAATGGTGGTATTTGGTGAGAGTGGTAAAAATTTTCAAAAAATACTGGTCATTGGGTGACAACGATGCTGGAACGGGGGGGTCTTATAACAAAGCCAAATTGACATGTATATGTTATCAAGACCTGAGCGGCTTAGAAGGTGCCTAGGAGTGCAATGGTTTGGGGTGATAATAATATATAGGGTGTTTTGATATTAGAGGTGTATCGGGCGCATGGCTACGAGGATAGCTCTGTGCCATGGCGCGTATGTAAGGGTATTATGCTTTGCAGGATAACCCATGTCACGTGTCAGGTATCGGTATCAGTTTGCTCTTCGGGGCGACCGATAATATATTAAATCCGACTATGTTAAATCAGGTCTGTACATGATGACCCCTGCCAATAGTGTGTTAATTTCCAAAAGACACCCCCCCCCCCATTTAGTATGTCTAAACAGTACAACATTTACCTTTCCCTACTTGATTCAACAACCGAGTTACGATGACGATAATCGGTTGTTTTTTTCCAATGTAGGGCTACGTACGTCATTTTTACCTGAATGGGTCCCCCGAAGCAAAATAATAAACCAACCAAGGCGTGACGTCATCAAATCTTTATTTTCAAAAATTGGTGTTATTCCCATATAAAATCCTTTTAAGATGCAACATCTGTATATGTCTTTAATAATTAATAGTTCCAATTGTCCCCCACAGATGTGAAAAGGATGGGTCCATAAGTCTACAAAATGAAAAACAAGTCAGCCAGCTAATCCTTACCGTTGACTGTATGAGCAGACGGATTCCCGTAATAGTTTTAGCAGGCTTCAGCCACTTGCGCGGTGTGCGGGGGTATGAGTCTAGAGATTTTGCATATCAGGTGTCCCTAAAAAAATCGAATATTTTAATTTTTTAGGTTTTTTCTTTTTTTAAAATTTTGTATATATCCTTCTGAAAGGATTAAGCTGAGCAATGTTCTTTGGTACTAAAATTGTGGAATTTCTAATTTTGTATAGGAGCAAATACGAAATTAGCCTGTGTTATATTGAAATCATAAGGCAACATCAAATCACATTTGTTCTTCTTTAAGACATATATGTAGCCAAATACATGGTAAGAAATCTTTGAGTGTCTAATTTATAAAATTACTATTATGGAACATATTTGGGTGCCTCAAAAGCTCGTTGTTGCCACCTTTAAATAATAATTGAAGAACTCTTGTCAGCAATAGCGCGTCTTCATTGTTATCCAACATACTTAAAGTGATTGCCGCGGTTGGAAGCAAATGTTTCAACCTATATGGCGCCCCAAGATCATATACTTTAGTCATCCATGAAGCAACCCAGCCATACTCAATTGACTGACTTGGTTTCTTCAAATGAAACCACTAAGACCGTTGATGTACTTTAATCATAGCAAGTGAACCCTTGCAATTTCAAATTTGTTCAAATCTGCAAAATTTGCATGAGAAACTATGTTTTAGAAAACAAAAATTTAGGGGTTCACCTCCCGCACCAATTTCCCCCCCCCCCCTTAAAAAACCAAACAAAACCCCCCACCCCCCCATCGCGTTCTATGCCATGGAAAGTCTTTATAATCAATTGACTATGGTTTGTTCAAATAAAAAACCTTGAGAAAATGTCTTTTGGGAAAATGCAAATTGCATGGGTTCCATGCTTCGCGTGGGAGAGGGACACCTCCTCCCACCCACACCCGCGCCATTTGATACTGAATTCGTAATGACCACCTTACATAGGATGAGTCAAACAAAACGTAAACCATCAGCTTGTTTACTCTTTCTATTTTTTAAAGCCCATTAATCTTATCTTGCTATAAGCATTATAAAAGTTGAACCACATAAAAATTTCACATTGTTCTATCAATTTTGTATGAGAGGCATGAAATGTCCAGATCAATGGCTTATAGTTTGTTCAATAAAACTTACATCACTAAATTTTTACTTTTTAAGACGTGATCATATATGGACTTTAATATTTAAAGGAACTCTTGCTAACTTCAAATTGCTTTCCATCAAATTTTCACAGAAAAGGGCTTGAAAATGAACATTGCAAGGGTCCGCGCTTCGCCGCGACTATCCATCCCTGGCGCTTCATTATAAACATCCAAGATCAATTGACTTACGGTTCGTTCAACTCAAAACCTTACCCATTAAATTATTTTACTTTTAAGACCGTTGATATTATTAACTATATTACTTAAACTTGAACCTTTTGTAATTTCAACTTTGTTCCATCAAATTTAACGAGAAAAACGTGCTTGGAAAATAAAACATCGTAAGGGTTCACGCGTTTCCTTCGCGCGGAAGGGGGTACACCCACTTCCCGTATACCCATGGCTTAATGTATGTGATTAACGGTTACCTAAATTCATAGACTGTTCGCCCCCTGAAGGGAAATAGGTAGGCGCCCCACAACAGCGGTACGTCCCAAAGTAATATGCCCTTTTCTGAAGCCGATGTTGGCAGGTTATCAGCGATCTCGTATAAGCCTGTTAATACAGGCTAATCTGATCACTTAGATAAACTGTCATGCCTTGTTCTCATTATTAACCAATCACGGCTCACCAAAAAGTAATTAAAGGTACTTTATCAAACCGAATCATCTTCTACTTACTTATTGCTTCAGTCAACCCTGTTATCGACATTTGTGAGGTTGTGATCTCCTAAAATGAGGTCTTTTATAGACAAGACATATGGAATTATAGCTGTTCAAATGTTGTTAATACCAGTCAACTTACAGAAGAAGAGTTAAATCAGTGGTTTTACAATGGCTGGTGAAATGTTCATTATACACTTGATCCACTTATATCAGCTGTCGGGGTTATTTGTAACACGGCATGTGATAGTAATATTTTTAGTTCCTGGAAAGCATACAATAATATATCTACCTGGCAAATCTTGCGGTTGCAGAGTCGTCTTACTTATCTCCTCTTTCTTGAATACTATGGACCACATATCATCGGACGGTCTGGTAGTCGCAGAACCTTACAGAAGCAACTTCACGTGTGCAATTTCCTTGCAGTAGTCATGTCTGTATGTTCGCATATATGGGCCTTGTTTTACTTGTAAGTTTGGAGCGATTCCTCGCAATATGTTATTCTTTAAGCGTACCGACAAGATTACCAGCAATATCGCACAATTAGGTGATCTATCATTGTGTGGTTAAAGCATCATTCCTTACCGACTTGTGGCTCCATCCTGGGCAAAACTGCTGAAAATCTGTGTGATCTGGCCACCAATCGTTACGTATGAAAGATTGCCCACTGTCATTATAAGTGTGGTTCGGGCAAAAACGGACGAGCATACGTTCATGATGTTAGCGAGAATAAATATTCGTTCTTATTCTCAATTAGTGCAATTTTTTATATCAAAATTGTTTCTTTACCTGAACAAAAGAATGTTCGTCGTACCAGAGCCCAATCTGAACACCATGCACAGAAGACGCGTAACCAGGTAGGTCGCATGATCTATCAACGGCTGGCTGTTTTTTATTTGCGTGGAGCCCGATTCAGTTCCACAATTTCATGATTACATGGGACTTCATGGCTTAATGTCCAGGAATTTTTACGTTGTATGGATAGCCACGAATTGTTTGGAGGGTTGAACTCGGCTGTTAACCCTTTCTTATACCATCTTGAAAATCACGATATCGCATTTATTGTTCTTTCAAATGTGGTATTTTTCAGCAAGAAGGACCCAGCGCAATATTCAGAGGATCTCTGGCCAAAGAACTATGAAAACTCATGTTTATTCGAGTAACTCATGTTATCAAAAATGTATAAAGCCAAAGCATGTATATAGATACTTTGCTTCGGCTCCTGTACAATTAGACGAACAATTTTGATAACAATCGAATGTATATCTGAATATTTTACCCTTTGCGACATGAGGCCCATTTGGATTTACATAAAATTGAACTAACGCATGCAGATGCGGGACAAACTTCACTTTTTCTCTTTGAAAAGTGATGAACATGCTGTGTATTTTTCTTAACACCCCTCCCCTCCAAAACTACATTTTATATGCTTTTGGTTGGTAAACTTTTGCCTATGTTGGGGTTCTTGAAGGTCTCTAGTACAATTCTGAAGAAAGGTATTCTGTGGCAATAGTGAGGGGGTTAAGCCATCTTTGTTGTCATTTCATAGGTCTATTGACAAGTGTGTTTGGGAGGTTGCCAAAAAGCATTGGTTGGTGCCATGTAACGATGCCTTATACTACGAGCGGGATCCTATTGGAAGTTTCGTTAGTAATTGTTGGGCGGAACACAGAAAACTGAAGGTTTAACAGCAACAGCAGTGTGCCAAGTACACGGAAACAATGCTCCACAACAACGCAGTGCTTTTGAATATTACTTTAATGAATCGTGGTTTTATCGGGTTCATAGCTTGACCATTTAATTTACAATATTAACTTTGCATTAGAAATGGTGGCTTGAAACGATAATGCAAGGGTTTTGAACTCTTCGCACAAAAGGGACACCGTCAAGCACACGCCCCAACTCTTAACCAAAAATATGATCTGTATTCAAAAAATATTTTCGCATGCTCCATGTACCGAGAAAATGTTAGTATGTTATCAATTTCACCTTTGATTCGTGTACTGATATTCACCACCGGTTATAATATCCTCGTCCATGACATTACATCACATACATCTTCATCAGACTTGCATCATAGGTTTAAAAGGACGCAGACAGACAAATTCACACTCTTTGTGTCTGGTTAAGAGTCACGCCGTGAGACACTGTCCAAAACAGGACACATCTTGATAGTGGGGACTGTAGGGAACAGATCTTAATGAGTGTGCAAATCGGATAACAATGTGAATTTGGTAACAAGTACTTTATACATTGATAATCAAAAAATTGATGAAGCCACTGGCCACACCCCCTTCATGGCCCCAGCTTGGATTTCAAGGTTACACAGTGGGTGAAATTTAAAAAATGTCCGATTGTGTTGAAAACGCCACACCATGAGGTCTGTTGGTACAAGGATCCAAAAAAGTCTAGTTATACTAACTTTGACTTATAGTTTAGGAATATGGGGTAAAAACTGTAAAAATGGTAAAAAAGTCAATTTGGATTGTCAGGGGTTAGCTAATAGAATGAAATATAGGAATAGTTTGCCTATCTAGGATTGGGTATTAACCAAAATTGCGATAAAGTCAACAGCTAGGGCCGCTAATGGTTCTATTGACCTGTGACCTATTTGTGAGAAAACGTGAAAAGTAGCATAGCAGTAAGGCCAAACTATTCCTTATTTTAATCCTTTAAGCTAAGGAAACAAGTTGCACTACATATTAACTAAATCAAGAAAACTTTTAACTTTGGCACCCATGTACACACCAAAATGGACTTTTTCACCATTTTTACAGTTTTTACCCCCATAAACTCCGGAACTATAGCCATAGATAGTGTACACTATACCTTTTGGACTCATTGTGACCGACCAACACCATGGTGTGCTTTTAACACACTCAGAACATTTTAAAAATTTTGACCCCTGTAAACCTTGAAACCCAAGCTGGGGGCCATAAGGGAATTGGCAGGGTGCTTCCATCAATTTTAGGGATTATAATGGCAAAGTACTTGTGTGCAAAATTCCAATTTTATCGGAAGGCGCACACTCTTACACTACAGTCCCCTGCTATGATTTTACCTGAACCTGAATCGACAAATCCACGTTTTCAAAATTTCGGGGTTCCGTCTCTTTTGCCTTCTGTGCAAAGGGTTAACATAACATTCGTGATCTTCGTAGACATCGTTGTCAACATTGACGAGATTGATTAATGATTTACTTAATTAAGGCATGCCCCAATTTATCTAAAAGCCTTTAGCACCACTGTCTAAGCATGACGAAACCCTTTTCGAGGTTTCCGTCAATATTTCATCGTTTGCATTTATTGCTGTTATTTTACCATACTGTGATCTACCGATAGCACGTCCAGAATGGAAGCTGTAGGAGTGTTGCATTGTGACATTCTTGTCAATTTTTATATTTTAAGACTGCTCGTCAAGGATCTGAGGAGAAATTAATTAAGTAGGTTTACACTAAGGGAGGAAATAATTATCATAACAGCTTGAAGCAGCATTCTCGTATCAACAGTTGGACTATTAGCGAATACGGTTTATGGGCAGTAATGTTTTCAGTTCCTGAGGATGCACACAAGTATGAAACATCACTTAGCAAATTAGCATTTGACAGATCTAATTTTACAGCATGTTTTCTATGATTGATCATTTGTGGACTTACGCTGTATCCGATGGAATAATAGTCGCAGAGCCTTACAGAAGTAAACTTTTGCTGTAATATGTCGCAAGCAATTGTTCACATAACTACTTGGATCAATAGGACCACTGGTAAGCTTGGAGCGGTTCCTCGCAATATGTATTCTTGAGGTATCGAAGATTACGGTAGAAAACCGTACCATCAGATTGGTTACCATTGTATGGCTAGTAACAATCGCCCTCACATACTGGTAGCTCCAAGCTGGGCCAAAACTGATTCAACATCTGCGTGAGCTGGCCACCAAATTGAACATATGTTGGGATTACCCAAATCAAATAATCTTGTGGTTGCAGTCACATCAAAATATAAATATGTTCACTACATTTGCGAGAACACACTCTTTGTTGTCGCTTTCTTGGACCAAGTGCTGTAGTCTACGTCAAAATTGTTGTAACCTAAGATAGCAGAATTGAGGTAGCAACAGACATTTCATGTATCAAGCGAGGTGCGGAAAAGATGCTAAACCAGGTGGCCCGCATGGTGATAGTTCAAACGGCTTGGTGTTCTTCCTTTGTACGGCCTGGCTCAGTTTCAAAACTTCTACGACCTATTGGAATTTTCGTTGGCGTCTTAATACTACACAATACTATACATTGCTATGGGTAAGACGGCTGTTTACTAAAGTAGTAAATTAGGCTGATTAACCCTTTCGTGTTACGCAGATCTGAACTAGCGATGTCGTGAGCATTTATTGTAGGTGTGTTCTATGCAAACGAAAACCGAACATGCAAGAGATACCAGCCAAATTTGATAAATTTAATCAGCTGACATGTTTGTGCGTATTTTCCCCTAGTGCTATATTAGATCAGGGCCCGATGTGTGTACAAGATAGAGATGGCAGGAGATGAACAGAATTCCCAAAATGGTAAATTAGAAAAAGAGCAAGTTGTTTATGCTTTGGAGAATGATTTCTAAGATTGCAAACGTAGGTAGTTTCCCTAATGTCATTAATGTAAGATGATGATGTATAATTGTTTTTAGATGGGAAAAACATTTCTGAAATATAGTATAAGGACGATTCTGGAAAGCAACTTTGGCAGCAGCCAGTGGTAGCCAGTAGCTAGAATTTATAGCTAGTCTGATCTGCAATAATGGTAGATATGTGTAGTACATAGTGCTCGCCAGGTGTAATATTATTCAATTCTTATTCATGGGCGGGTTTAGTAAGCAAACACGCATTATAATTGGTTGTTGTGCCTTGTTATAGAAACTACTATATTGAAATAAAATACTTTCGGTAATTAAAACACACACAAACTAAATAAGAATGAGAATAAAAGCTACGAATTTGTTGTTTTGCCTATCTAATCGTAGTGGATACCGGTTGCGCTGGCATCCACTACTCAAAATGTGGACTGCCATCACAATATGACACGATATCAGATAGGCAAAACAACAAATCCTAGCTTTTATCTCTAAATTGAAAATGTGTTTTGGACACGTGCTGTAATCAATCTGATTAAATCATATTAAATCTGTGTATAATATAAAAATTCAGATCACTTGGCACAATCTCATGTTTGTGGTTAAAGGGTAATTTTGATCTGTCGTCCACGTACGTCGTAAACAGCCTTTATATATTTTTTTTGGCGGGGGGGGCTCTTTTGTTTCCGCATTTTTCACCCTGTGGCAAAAATAAGCCAGAGTACCCCGAAACTTTCAGGCCCACGACTCTACCAAGGTTTGCGATCCTACACTGCAATTATTGTTGTTCGCATCCTATACAACGATGTGAAAACTTCGCCGTTGTGTGAAATTTTCGTTACACTGATCCGCTAATGCATTCAGTTCCTGAAAAAGATGCACTAATCCGCAATGTTGTAGTTATGAATGAGGCCGGAGATCCAGGTACAAAAAATATCAAGCATCATTAAGAGCATTATAAGCGTGCCGTATGCAAGGACATCTCCCGACGGGGCTTCTTCAATCAGGGTGGCATGCGGAAACAGTCAAAATTTCGAAGAGTTGAATCTATGCATAAGTGGAAAACGCCCACAAGTTTTTTACAACCGATGCAAGTCAATATTGTCGAGTATAGTGGTTATTAAACCTTTAGGATTTGCCATAAAAATGTCAGCTTATGACAAAACTGGTTGAAGATTAGAAGAAAGACGTTCGAAAATATTACTCTCAAAAAAGTCGCGATCAAAGGCCAAGGAGAGAAACATGAATACGAAAATGATGCAGTACTCCTCGGAGCTTCACTTCATAATTCCGATGTGACGGGGAAAGTCGCCATCAATGATAGAATTTGTGTTATTGCTAACATATCCTTTACGAAGCGCCATGTGGGGATGTTTGAGCTTCCTACCCACATGTAAATACAAATTTCCAATTATTAAAAACCTGGCTGTTCTCAACTCTTATGATGTCACCGCACGTCATATTCATTTCATGAGCAGCACTCAATCGATACGGGCGGTGAAATTTCCCCGCTTGTTTAAATTTGAAAGGACCGAAACAGACAAATAGGGTATCTGCATTTCAATTTGAACATCGTCACAGAGAGGTTCCTTAACGGATAGGACCCCTACTAGTATTAGGACACGTTGGCCACTGGGGATCAAAGGAAAAAATTTTCATTTTGATTACATACTCGAGAAGTAAACATTTTCCCACCTATAAATAATAATAAATATTATAATACCATTTATTGGTTATGGAACTGTAAAGCTGCCACATTTCATAAAATAAATTAATGCACATCTCAGTTTTGTGCTGCATATCAAGGATCAAGGGGACATTACACTATACACTATCTGCCATTGACTCAAAGCAAATAGTGGCGTTATGGATTAAGTAAATCCACATGGGATTCAGGGGACAAAGCACTTCAGATTCCCCTTTGTTTATTTGGAAACTTGCAGAGCCATTGCGTGCTGAATGCAAGGACCAACGTAAGTGCAGTTTGACATAATTTTGCAGGAAGAAACATGTTTGTGTTTCATTTTGGATCTTATAGGGGGTGTGTCACATAAATTATAGGGGGGGGGACCCAAAGGTATTAAATAGGAAATGTATTGTGATATCAATGAAATAATTTCTACTTGACAAAAGTAAAATGAATATTTATTTACAAAAGAAGAGAACCGTAAGTGAAATCAGTAATTTCTAGTTAGTGCAAAGCCAACAGTACAGTGCCACGTACGTCTGGTCTTGCACTGAAAAAATGTTTAATGCCAGACCAACATAAGTGCCATTTACGTTGGTCTGCAATGAAAAGGGGGCAAGTATGTTTAATGCAAGATCAACGTTAAGTGGCACTTACGTTGTCTTGCAATGAAAAGGGGCAAAAATTGCTCAATGCAAGACCAACGTAAGTGCCAATTACGTTGGTATTGCATTAAGCTGAAAACGCGAATTGCACATACGTTATCTCTTTTTCTAATTAAATTTGTAATCACTTACCATATCTTCACAAGATGTTATTGTAGTTTAAATTATGCGCGATTACCTCCTCTTTAAAAATTCACCAAAAACTCAATTTCGACAAAAATGTCGATAACGTTGGTCTTGCATTCAGCGACGATGGTTACTGTCTATCAGCTGAAAAAGATGTCAGGCGTTATAGACTCGTTCCCCGCCCAGTTTAGGGTAGAAGTTTCAATAGAAGCCCCAAGTACGACAAATGCGGATTGTCATTGTATTCCGTCATGCTCGTATGATGTTGTTAAGTAGCGCAGGGACGGAATCAATGGCAATACCTCATGTGTATATATGGGGACTCCTTTATAAAATGTACCTACCAGGTTGGATTGAGTGGCATCGTTCGCGGATTTAAAATAAACTGTGAGGGGGGCTTCTACTGTGAGTTCAATAATTTGACTGTAATTCATCATTTATTTGAAAAAAAAGGAAACTACTGTGAACCAAATGACGGTGGGTATGTGATTGGTAAAGCGTGACCTAAGATCTTTGTACAGAACTAAGATCGATCACTTATTGCTGGACCTCATTTCCATTCAATTTACCACCATGTATTTTAGAAAAATACAAAGACGGGGGTCTAGCGACCTATGCAAACAACACGGTAAATTGAATCGAAATGGGATTTCGCGGCAAGTTACTGAAGTTATGTTTTGTTTCTCGGCCACAAAGCTGTTAGGTCACAGTTGCCAAACACTTTCTTTCATTGATTTTTTGGTCATCTGTGTTTCCTTTTCGGAAAAAATGAAATTACGGTCAAAATTTAATTGAACGCACAGTAGAAGCCTCATAGGTTTATTTATTCGTGAAAGAGGACAAGGCAGTATCTTGTGCTTTGCGTCCAGGAAAAAATAGCTTCATCTTAATCGGTGATGAGCACCTGAATTTGTTTTCAACTGTGGGGTTAATAACAAGGTCCTGTACTTCCGATAAAATGTTTATCCTCTGCATAACGAGCGTATTTTACTGGATATCAGCAGTGCTATTATTTTGCTCAAGTAATATGTAGCAGGATGTACATCTACTAGGTAAGCGGACGGAGTTTGAAAATCAAAAAAGCGGCAATGGTCCCAAACATCAAAAATTTGTGGAGAATATTAATAAAAAAAACATCCGAGCGCAGACACCTGTAAAATCTGCAATAATTTGCATGTGTTAGAGTAGGAAATTATGATTTTTTTTGACCTAATTTGCATGCAATTTGCATAAAAGGCCATGTTCCAGAGGTAGTTGGGCATTTCTTCTGTTACAGTAAATGCAGGAAAGCTACGGGAACATGCGGTTATTTGATAATGTTTAGGGAAGTGTTATTCTATCAACATACAGTAGAAGTTTCCAAATTGTATTTAAAAAGGTTGGTAATTTGTATTTTTCATGCAAAAACAATAGGTTTTTAAGCAGTTTTGTCGAGTTTCGGTTAATGTTTCTGCTTACCATAAATTTAACTTGAATGTTCTTTTTAGTTCAAAAAAAAAAAACAACGTTATGAACAGTCTACACTGCAAATTTGAGCACCAGAAAACAAACAACGGTTTTCACCGTAATGTCAAACAAATTTACGTGTCCTTATTTCTCTCATTTTGTGTAGTTAAAATACCAGCCAGGGCTGCTGCTGCCTGTTCTAACCCGTACACCGTATATTTCTGTCACGCTCTTTACATAACAGGACAATTCCGCCATTATCAGAATACACACAAATGGTCTTCATTGTCGAAGAATGTTTTCTATGATAAGAACTTTAAGTCCTCCCTATTTTCTATTCTGTCTTTCCCAAAAATGTTCATCATCGTCAATATGAATTAGTAAAATGGTGATTGATTGCGAAACTTTCTTCAATATTTTTAAATTAATCATTTGCATCACGCAATCTGAAGTGAGACATTAAAAAACAGAAAAAAAATTATAAAATAGAAAACGGTAATTACGGATTAAAAGGGACACCGGATATGCAAAATTTACACTTGAAAAAATGCTGTAGTGCACCCAATAAATCTTCAGATTAATTTCATCATTTAAAAACCCAAGGGCTTATCTCTAAATTTCTTACATAACATTTATTCTATTGGAATTCTTATAAGTTAGATTAAAAAATTTTTAAAATCAAAAGTATTGAAATATAAATGTAATAGATTAAAAAGTTAATCTAAATTCGGGGTTTTCCTCCATTTAGTCTAAGAAATTTAGAGAATTTATAAAGGAGGGTTATCGCGGTACCGTTTGATACATCCTTTGTTTGTCTTATATACTATATAGCAAGACCGTTAGAAATTCTTAGAGTTTTATGATTTTTCGACCCAGTAAGTTGTTAAACAATCGAGATTGCTATACTTTTTGTACGGATCCAGAAAACCAAGGTCCCCTTTTAAAGTCAATGAAAACAATTGAAGAAATGAAAAAAATGAAGAAAAAGAAAATCAATGGGTGTTTGCACAAATACGACCAAAACAAACCGCATTAGTATTGTTGGTTGAACGGGATAATGATGATAAACTTTTTTTTCTCCAAGAAGATTTACTTTAAAGGTCTGTACTTTTAAAGACAGCTGCGGAAAACATATTATAGGCCTTCAAATTTTAGCGAGAGGAATAGGAGTTCGCCAGATTTTGAACACTTTTGTTCCAAATTATATCTTCTATATAGTGCTTTGCCTACATTGTAAAAGCGCTCCGTAAATATCACTGATTATTAATTATTGATGCTTATTCCAGGGAAGACTTTTGATCCCCACCCAACCTACAACATTTAACACAGGAATGCCTTTTTTTTTGGAAATCATCATTTTTTACGCATTTCTTTGGTTCTTTCATATTATATTAATTTTGAGCTATGTGTATGGCAGCTATTTTGCAGAGTAAAAAAGAAAACCTTTTTTCTTTTTGGTGATAAAAGCGGATAACCAGATTGATGTACAAGGAGTAAACACAAATTTCGCATTTTGAGATTTTTGTTTCAAACCGTTTTTCAACCGAGAAATACGGCCTTAAGATTGAAAAAAAAAATCCAAAAGCGTGTGCTATCGAATTTGGAAAAAAATTCATTGAAAAGGAGGTTTTTCGATTCGAAAGGGGGAGAAAACCCTTGGTTTTCGATCGCCCAAAGGTTTTTAAACCTAACCAATTTTCTTATGGAATTTGTAAAAGTAGTTTCGCAGGTTTGTCGATTTGAAAGTAAAAACTAGCAAAGGAAAATATTTTATTTTGTAGAGGTTGTCTATGGGACAATAATAGCAAAGTATATTATATAAACATAGAAGGAGAATATTTTTTCGCCGAAAAATGGTTTATCGGTATAAAATGATTTTGTTAATGAAAAAAAGTTTTTCTCTATAGTGTGCAGACCTGGGCACAAACAAGCTATACATAATAATAATCCAATTTTGGATGTTTTATTAGATACATAAGGCCAAAAAAAGGAAGAGTTCGTTCAAACCTCCTGTAGTCAAAACCATCTAAAGGCCGAGAAAAAAGGTTGTATAATCAGCTTCCCGAGTGCACAGGTGTACAAAATCCATTTTATGCGTTTCTTTCCTTTTCTAAGGTTTATGAGAACTAACTTTTTTGGGGGGTTGGTCATGAAAAAAATCTTATCTTGACTAATTTTAAAAAAATAGTTTTAAAAATATCTTTGAAAAAAAAGAATGTGATTTTTACGCTATGCGAGGGGGAAGCTGAGACGAACCCTTTTTCTCGGCCTAAGACCACGTCACATATCTGCGCTGACTAGGTAGTATTAATCTCAGGATGTATCGACTTGGATCTTTTTCTGGGGGGCCGGTTTGGGAGAAAGGTGGATTTTAATTGGCATTTCTGTCGTTCCCCCATGTCACCAATTAGTAGTAACTGTTGTATATTATTACTATTGTATGCTGATGGGTTGGCATGGGAAATAAAGTGAAAGTTGAAGTGAAAGTTTTAAGGTAGACATTTTAGACCACGGGGTTGTTTGCCGCGAAAGTGGGGCCCGATTACCAAATTGTCGACTTTTAAGACAAAAATTTGATCGCTTTTGAATTTAACAATCTTCAAAGAACATTTTTGATACCCAATTTCTTCTTGATAATACAATGAGTAAATGTTATTATTTTTTTAAATTACCAAGAGTAACCTCTCAAAGTGTTTGAAATTTCATCTTTTGGAGTGAGCCCTGGTTAAAAAGTGAAATTCACTCTGATTTTAAGAGGAGTAGTGATCACCGTCGGAATTTCCAATTCCTTTCCAATTCCACTTTGCCTTAAAAAAGGGGTGACCCGTTAGTATATATAAAGTGTTTTATTTGTATTGAATGACCTTTTACCCCAATGGCCCCATCTGAAAAAAAAACATGCACTATTTTAACCCGTTTTGGATACTGGGAGCTAGAAACGTGATTATGTAAATCGTAGAAATCCTTTGTACAAAATATATTGGATTTTTTTCGTCTTGAACAAAATCCGTTAGTAAATGAGAAACGCTTTCTTTAAACAATTTCAAACAAAAATTCCGATGAAATCTGGGGTTGGGGGAGCGGAGATGTTAGAGGATGCATGCCATGGACTTTAACAATTACAGTTATCGGAAAGGAGTTAATTCAATGGCGTTAATTGGCCTACCCTTTAGGAGTGACATTACACAAGCCCATTTTCTTACCAAAAAATCTGGTGGATTGGGGACTTGTATCGAGCACTACAACCAATTTTACACCAAATAATGTCGTAATATAGGCACCAAGTAATAAGGGCCCTAGTTGAAGTCGAAAATATGTTGGTCGTTTAGCCTTTTTTCAGGGTAAAATCCGCACGAATTCACAAATAAAGGGAAACTGGTGAATTTGCATATAGGAACGGACTTAAAATATTTTTGTCAAAAACTTAATTTTCTTAATTTTAAAATGACTCAAGTTGCACAAATGAAAACCAAGAAATCATCGGTTGTGTATAACATTTCTCTGTAACCAGTTTAAAATGAGGGTCCGACCACAGATTTTATGCATTAATTTAGACAATTAACCCATTATTTATGTAAGGGTTGCAAATGTCTCGATTTATAGTATTAGTTATTATAAATTTTACTATTAAAACAAAAATGTTTGACTGAAAAATTAGGGTATATGTTGCATCTGCCAATTTACATAGGCGGAGAAACCGGGGTTGGTGGGGTCGTGGAGGCTCCCTCCGAAAGCTAAACGCCCAACCTGTTCTCTAAAATTTGTGAAGAGTAACATATTACGCGTGTAATGCACCGTTCCCCGTAAGCCAATCCTTTACGAATATCTAGTAAATAAAACGTTTTTTTTTAGATTTGGGGCAATCCTTTACTGCAATGAAATTATGCTAATTACTATATTAGCATACGTTTCCATATCTACACACTTCGGCATTAAGTATCACTGCAATAAAAAATTATGTTACTAATATGGTATTAGCATAATTGTACCAGGTCTACACAATTCGGCCTACGTTATTTATAGAAATAACAGTTCGTTATTTTAAGCACATTCTAGGCCTATAGCTTACTTTGTTACCTATTCCGTGAAACCGTAAGTGTCTAGAATTTTGTCAAAGTTTTTAGCGGCCTAGATGTGTTCAACACAAACAGTAAAATCAAAAATATTTTTGTCAAAAAGGTGGGTATTTACTAGACCACTGCTCCTTAAATCACTTCTTCTATCGTGTCCAAACACTGAGGTTCATTCAAATCTGATCCAGCCAGAGATGAGTAAAAAACGTCTGGCTGCTTCCCTGAATTCAGCCAGGTCTTGTGTGCATGGTTGCTCCAGCAAGTGGGCAGACCAAGAGGTTTTCAGTGTCTGTGTGCTGTTCAAACCACAGGTAGTATCCTGATTGCTTCCAGATAGCCCCACTTCTCCAGGAAAAACCTTAGATCGGCCAGTTCTGGTTCTAATCTGTTGAGGCATCGCCATTCAGCCCAATGAGGGGTCAGCTAAGGTGGGCGATGTCACCAGGTTCAAACCGATAGATGTTACTTGGTGATGGCAAGTCTTTCTTTCCCAACAAGGCGACTCTCTTGCACCTCCTTACGAGGACTGTTTCAAGAGGTGGACTTTGCTTAAGAAACTTCTCTCTGGATTTAAGGCGGGTGGCAGCAGGTATAAATCATAAAAAGCATTGGAAATCAGCATCGGTTGTCTCCATTTCTTTAAATCCGAGCAATGTGAAATTCTAACGTGAACGCTTAACGCGTTTTAAACACTGTGAAATGTGCCACAAAGGCATCTAGAAGCTAACACTATGATAGTGTTTGTGTCTAAAAAACATTGAAACGTCATGCGATGGCGACGTCTTTAGAATTAAACACAAAAAAAAGTTTATAAGGAAATTGTGTTGAGAATCTAAACATCTGAAACCTGGCCCGTGGCCAGGATTTTTTTTCTGGGGGGTGTGGATTTTCCAAAAGTGGACCTTGTTCCCAAACTTGCTTAGACTGTTCTAAAAAAATGAGACAAAATAGTGTTTAGTGTTCAGACCCAGGAACCACATGGATTTACAGTGTTTGAAAACAACACTTGAATATAAATAGTATTAGACGGAACTCAGTTTTCCTATTTTCTATTACGTGCATCGCATACTGATCATAGACCTATAGCACCATTATATTCCTACGCAATCATGATAATGTGACATTGTATACGCTGTAAAAATTGAAGTAAAATTGAAAGGGATCGCTCTGTAAAAAAGAGTAAAAAAATCTTATCGAAATGAATAAAAATTTCACTAATTTTGAGTGAAATTTATTCCATTTCGCGTTAAGATTTACTCTTGTTTACAGAGCGATCCCCTTTTTCTCCATATTTTTTACAGTGTATATGCATAATATTTTAAGTTAATAGATCGCATTTATCGCTGGCTACTTCTATATATTATGATAGCGTATTTGAAAAAAAAAAAATATATATTTTTAAGGGGGGGATGTAATATGGCCCCAAAACACAAAACAATATTTTCAAATTTACGCCAGAATTAGGCTAATGTTAGAAAATGGGTTTGCCGTTAACTCTGTCGCAAGAATTAATTTGTTTAAAAAAAAAAAGGTGCCCCACCCGATTACAACATAAGTTTTCTTGTTTCATACGGAAAGCCATCTTGATTCCACCAATTTCATTGGATCCGACACATAATTTTAACGCGAGCAGTATAATTGTGAATATATACAAATTACTGAAATTATTGTACCGTAAACAAGCCATATTATTGCTTGTAGCATTAAATGGGGATAGGTTAACCAAAATAGTTCGCAGGGAAATGAGAAAAAATACAGGTTTTTTATAAAGCAAAATTTGCTTTGATGGGGTGAGTGGTGGGGTGCGAGGCTGAGGATCGGGTGGTACCCTATAAGATTCTGTTTCCTGTAGCAAGTCTTATTGTTCCCGTTCCCGGGCCAAACGTCCGGTATGAAGAAATCCGGAGCAGGTTTCTTCATCTTTTGGCAGATTTCACCCATTTTTCAAAGATTCTACTCCCTTTATACCTCTTACTTCTAAGAAAAAAGGTGCTAAAGAGGTTCTAAACTGTCCTCTTAGGAACTTTTGTGGCCGGTTTCAAATTTAAGAACCGTTTTTGAGGGTTTCCATTATTGAGCGTTCCATATAGAGGACAAAAAGGTTCTAAGGCGCATTTTTGTTGTGTGTAAGAGTTACTGTAACAATGGTTTGCTTGGTTTATGGTGTGTGTGTTGCCTTTGGGTATTTTTTTAATTTTATTCCTATCATTCTTCATGGATGATATAATGTTTTGGACAAATTGTTTCATTTGAAAGGCGTCATTGAAATCCTTGAAACTAGAATTTCATTGTCAGTTTCACGACTTGAAATATTCTATAAACGTTAATCTTAAGATAGGCCTACCGTTAATAGATTGAGCTATTTGTTTTTCATGTGATGGTTTGAAAAGCCAATACATGCACGTTAACATTGTTTCATAACACATACGGAAACAGGAATTTTTTTTCAGGGGATGGGGATGAGCAAGAGTGAATTTTTTTGCAAAATGTGAATCTTTTGTGGTGGTGGGGTGAGGTTGGGGCCAAAGTGGACTTTGCAATAAAACACGGCCTTTTTTACCAAAATCTCATTGAAATTCCGCGCACGGCACTGCTCTACGATTGTAAACCAGCGCTTATGACCTTTATACACTTTTGGATATATAGGAGTTCGAACGCTTCTATACGCCGCTCATTCAACATGTCCAAAGGTACGCTTTTGAATCTTATTCATTCTCGCTTTAAAATGTTAATTTTATAGCGAAAACAAACAGTTGGTTGACGAATTTAATTTACGAACTTCTTTTCGTTTGTCCAACTCCCTCCCCTACCAGAAAAACATAAACCTGAATACACAAATTTTGATGTATATGTGATTTTGTTCACAGCCGAAACCCCTCAATGGTTCAGGGTCACACTGAGGACCAATGCGGGTTGTTACGCCCTCGCAGATCCGGATAAAAATTGCAGATTTTGGGTTTCATCACTCTGAGAAACGAAGCATTTTCTCGGCCGAATTCAACCACAAAAACACTTCAAAGTGCATGTTCTTGAAAAACAAAACGTTATAGGATATCAATTAATCAAGAAGAAGTTTATTAATTTATATATTTGGTAGTTGTATAAAACTTTATAAGTAAAAATAGCATCTAAATTCACAAAATATGTAAAAATCTTAAAATATCGACCTTTACCTACTTATATCAAAGAGATCATGTCAGTTTTCTACTATAGTTGTAATCAATGGATACATTATTAAAAAGAACGAAATCCATAGCGATTTAATTGATAATAGTTATTAGCTATTTGTTATGAAAAATCCGTGGAATATCTAATTTCGTCATATATTGTATGCAAAAATTAGCCAGACAGCACGCTATTGTTTTACATGAGCAAATTATTGAAGATTTCACTTCCAATAAATTCAAACACTATCCACGCACTTTCGCGACAGCAGAACACACAAAATTTTGATGTTGTTGGCATATTGCCGCTTTTTGTTGAAATAAGGCCTCTTTTAAGGATCGTCCCGCTTGCCTATAATGGTACTGATATTTAGGAAAAGAAATTGTGATGACATTTATCCATTGTCAATCAAAATGCAACTTTTGCACCACTTGGCCCCCAGCCCCCCCCCCCATAGTATTGAAAGGTATAATAGACAATATAAAACTGCCCAGAAAATCAGTAATACTTCGCCGGATATGCGTAACCAATGTCCCATATGCAAGCATCTTCTATTCTTGATCCCATGGAGCAACGAGGCAAACGAAAACTCTACCAGCTGCAGATACATTACCCTTTTTTTTTTTTTTTTTTTTTACATGTCAATCAATCAATCTTTATTTCCATAAAAAACAATCCATCAATAACACAAACACACCAAAACATATGGAGGACTAGGCTGGCACACAGCCATTGCCGAAAATCACCTAACCCCTTACAAAACAAAGCAATTACAGGATCAATTAAATAACGAAAAAGTCATAAACAACAAGAAAAGACAAGGACGGGATCAAGACATAATGACTCATAGTTGTGGATAATGTTTTGTTTAAGTTGATTGCGAAAAATGTTTTAACGGAATTTGGATTCTTTTATGAAATTTAGTAGTGAAATTCCAAAGATAGGACCAGTTTTTTTTTTTTCGAATGGCGTTGTCGCGCCAAAAGATTCTTATTTTTTGTTCAAAGTTGTAGCCATTGGCGTGTCTTGTAGGGTAGTCTTGTGAATATTCATATCGTTTTGTAAAATAATTGTTTTTTATTGGAAGCCTGCAGTAGATAATTTATAGAAAATCTAAAAAATCTAAAAAAAAAAAAAACATCTAAAAAAAAAAACCATAAAATTAAAAAAAAAAAAAAAAAAAGATAAAAATATTAAAAAAAAAAAAAAAAATAAAAAATTTTACTTTTTTTAAAAAAAAAAAAAACAAAAAAACAGACAAAAAAAAAAAACCCACACAAAAAAAAAAAAAAAACCACAACGCTCCCCCCAAAACAACCCTTCCCCAAAACATTGAATCATTGCCAGTTGCCCACACACCAGCACCCATCACTGTAGCCTTTCCCTTCTTTTTTACAGCTTCCCACCCCGGCCCGCATACGGCGCCCCTGTCCGCACCCCCCCAAACACACAAAAGGAAACACCCCAAGTTCCAATGTATAAATATCTGTAACAGTTAACAGTTATTTTAGCAAATAAGGGTCGGGTATAAACTTCTGTAGTGGGCTATAGAGACAGATTCGTCTTTCCCTGTTTGTAAGTTTAACCAAACCAGTTTATTATTAATGACAGTCGGATTTACAAGTGTTTCCTCCCCAATGAAATTCCATAGTTTAATATAGGGTAAAATTAGGTACAATAGAGTGAATGTAGTACACGGGTTGGGATAGTGTGATTGATTTATTGATGACAAAAACCAATATTTTTTGATACTGTTTTTGATATACAATCGATATGATGTTTCCATGTTAAGCACTCATCAATTAGCAAACCCCAAAATTTAGTATTATCATTTCAGTATTGTATAATTTATAACGTAGACGGTAAAACTTCCGCCTCCCCTTGTTTTGTTGATGTCATATAAGGGTGACCAAGTATCATGTAATTTGTTTTGCTGGCATTTACTGATCGTTTGTATTGCCTTGAACCAATTGCTTACTTCTTTAATTCTTTGTTAACAAATTCATTTAATTTTACTGTTTTTTTTTTTGTGTTGAAAAAAAAATGTCATTATCCGAAAGAATAGTGGTGTCATCAGCAAACAGAATGAAATCAAGTACATTTGAAGTATACGTAATATCTTTCAATACAAAATAAAGAACGTGAGTGGGTCCAATATGAATCCCTGTGGAACACCAACATAAAATATTTTTAACGTCTGAGTTACAATTATCGTAACTATATTGTGTTCGATTACTACTTAAGTAGTTCTTAAACCATTCAAGCACTACCCACGGAATCCATAATGCTCGAGTTTGTGTAAGAAGTGGATCTTGTGATAATGTATCAAATGCTTTAGATAATCTAGATATTCCTATTGTTGTTTGATTTTTTTTCGAAAAGCATTATTGACTACATCTACGAGTCGGGCAATAGCCGGTAAGTTGAATGTTTTGGACGAAAACCAAATTGCTTTTCATTAAGAATTTCCATTGGTGTTAATAAAGTCAACGCACCTGTTAAATACAAGTCTTTCAAGAATTTTAGAAAACATGGTAAGAGGCGATAGTGACGATATTTGAAAATATATTGTAATCAGAACTTTTTGAATGGTATGACTTTGGCTGTTTTTATTTATCTGGGAACATGCCTGTTGACATGATAAATTAATATCACATGCCAGTGTTCTTACAATTTCACTACCCACTTTTTTAATAATGAAATTCCCATTTATCGTGAACAGCACTTTTATTGGGGGTTAAACTGATCCTTTATCTTCAAAATATCTGATTCACAATTAGGTTTCAATAATACTATATATTGCATATCATTAAGGTACTCGTAATAGCTCTTGCCTGTATTTTTGATATCTGTTGAAAGCTTAGGCCACATTAACGAAAAATCATAAATCTATTGAAATATCCTTTTGGAGTTGTTTATAATATTACCATTTCATCTTTGAACTTACAATTTGACTGTTTTTTTTCTTTACCATATGCTATTTTATTTCTTTCACACTCTGTTACATTATTATTATTTTGATTTTTTCAAAATTTAGTGAAAAAATACATTCGCTTAGATTTTCGTAGAGCATACTTAAACTTGTTTTTTTAAACACTGTCCCATAAATAAATTCACTTTACTGAGTCAAAAAGTAAAAAAGTAACTAATAACACAGAACTCAAGCCAAGCTTGCAATTTAAGTACTTTTCGTCACTATAAATTCATTGACCAACCAGTGAAAAAAATTGTATTTGAAGAAATGCATTGAGGAAAACACTATATTTCCTCTTGCTCTAGTACTCCTTGTGCTAATGTGCTTATTCGCGTACAGATTAATCAATTACGCCAAAAATATCTGACTATCCTCAGTATCATTATTGGAAAGTATGTTGCTACAGTATGTCTAGAAGATTTCACATGGGTTCCCATACACCCCCCCTTACAACTAAATTCAGATTTTTAGAAACTCAGGACATCTCTTTAAAGAATTTTGATGTCACCCAATAAAATATTGTTCCCCCCGGGTCCGTTTGGCGGCCCCTTGAATCTAAGAGATCCGACTATAAAAAGCAATGGTTTGATTATAGTTGAAAGTCGAAAATATGTAATTTTGCAATTTGTGAATGTTTTAGTTGCCGAGATATGGGTGAAAATGTGATAAATGTCATCGAACTTTTGATTGGTTCATTTGTACAGGGGGCCAAATATCAATGCTTGGAATAGTCAAGTTGTATGGATATGATCATGAGCATCTATGATTTAGGATCTCCGTTGTGGTTTATTTTTAGAAAGAGGATATCGTCCTGGTGTGCGTGCGCGTGTACGAGTATGCAAATCCAAATTTATATTTTCGCTTCCATGTAAAATATGTCTTTACTACTTAACTGCCACCATTGGCTTTCGCGGGGCTGCAATGTTCAAATTTACATACTTGGTCATATGCTCAGTATTATGTATAGTGATCTCCTGTCTATAAAATTTTCAGTTCACTATATTGGAATAATAATATTATGTGTATTTATGATTTTTAATCATATCATCTGATCACTGAGACTTGAACAAGCGTAAATTCTTTTTTTCCACACCAGGGATATTTGTCACTGACACTACAGATCACTTCACAATCTTCCTCATTACATCCCTTAAGCATGCCACAAAAAACAACAATCACTACACGTGACTATAGAGCACAACATTCGTACATTTAACCGTCGACTCAACACTGAATCAGGGGGGAACATAATATCACAGAAAATGACCCCGAACGTAGCGTACAATAGCTTCATTACAACTTATACCAAACATTACACGAATCAGTCCCTTTCAAAAGAAGACTTTAAAAATCGTAATCATAAGCAACCTTGGATGACAACAGCAATTTCTAAGTCATTAAACACAACACGGCCTCTACAAAACATACCTGAAGACAAACACACAGGGCAAACAACAACAGTCCAAACACTACAAAACAAATTAACTCACATTATTCGTAGTGGGGGCCAAGAAAAAACACAACACGAACAAATTCAGAGATTTCAAACATGACCTTACCAAAACTAGAATTCCTCAATACGATGTTATGCCGGAAGGTAATCCACAAACAATCACTTACCATTTTCACTCATAATAATAGGCAGATACTGAACCCGCTTGACATAGCAAATGCATTCACGATCACTTCACTAACCTGGGGCAAAACTTAGCTAACACTTCCACTTTCTCAATAACTATTTAATAAACACCTTCCAAAAAACACATTCACCTTCAATTTTCCTTGAATCCAGTTACTGTAGATGAAATGCACATACTTCGCCACCTGCTGGAAACCTGGCAAAAGTGCGGGTACCGATAAGGATTAGATCTGGCATTGCTAACAAATCTGATAACATCATATCGCCCCTCTGATGCACATATTTAACCAATCACTTCTCACCGGGAAACTTTCCAGTCGCCTCAAATCAGCCAGTTACTCCTATTTACAAAAAACAAAGATGCGCATTAACATGGCAAATTACAGCCCATTCTGTTCTCATCTTTTCAAACTACTTGAAAAAATCATGACACACGGCTGTCTACATTCTTCAATAGCACAACATTCTTGTCGATGAACAATACGGATTTAGGCCCAACCGCTCCAACTTACATGGCCCACTTCTTGAACTAACAACTAAACCTCGCACGAAAAATAAACTCCACACATTGGGGGTATTCCTGGATCTTTCCAAGGCTTAGGACACCATCGATCACAACATTCTTCTTCACAAGCTGTATCATTTATGGTGACCGTGGAGTAGCCTTGGAGTGGTTCAGGAGTTACCTAACTAACCGTTCACACTCAGTCTACGTACAGTCCATTGCATCATCCATCAAAAACCCATCACAGTTGGCGTCCCACAAGGCTCAATACCTGGACCCCTACTTTTCATTATTTACATGAATGGACATCACCAACATCTCAACATTACTAAAACGAATTTTATTTGCGGAGTGACAAAAACATTTTTATTTCAAGGACCCGAACCCGATGCACTTTTTGACATTATGAATCATGAAACTCGCAAAAATCACTGACTGGTTTCGGGCCAACAACCTTTCTCTCCATGTTCCAAAACCAACCGTAACTTTTCTAAAACAATACAAACACATCAAAACAATAACAAAGATAACCAGACAATATCCCAGGAACACTCAACCAAATATTGGCTCACAATCGACGACAAGCTACATGGAATAAACACATCAACTCTGTCACTACCAAAGCGTCTCACGCAATTGGTACAATTACAGAGTTAAAACACCACCTTCAAGACTACACACTAAAATCACTATAAACACATTAGTTTCCCAGGACTTAGATACTGTAACATCATCTGGGCCTACAACTATCACTCACGACACACCAAACTAACATCACACAGAAAGGGGCCATTCGCACCACACACACAACCTCACCCCCCCAGAACTCACCCTTTGCCATTATTTCACTCACTGCAAACGCTTAAATTAGAGCACCTCAACCACTTCAAACAGCGCTCTTCATGTTTGGACTATCACAAAACAATCATTTACCTCCAAACTTCCGCAATACTTTACCACAAAACAGATAAATCCATAGCTATAATACCATGAACAGCGACAAAACTTCATCTTCCCTCCCAAAATCTTGCCTTTGAAAAGCACTTTATTCAGTTTCCCGCGGCAAAAAACTTTGGAATTATCTCCCCAAATCCTATCACAACAATTCACAAACAAAAATGCTTGAAAGGCTCAACTGAAAAAAAAACATTTCATCAACCAGTACAATCTTAATTAATTACTCCCAAGTCCTTATTTCTTCCTCCACTCAGTCTTCAAACACAGCACCACTATGTAAAAATATATATGTAAACCGGCCTTATGTAGAAAATTACTATCTTTATGTAAAAGCTGGTACATATACCTGGACATAAACATTATGTGAATGAAAGGTATAAACTACATATTATTTGATATGCATTTAGATTTATTTTACTTATTTTATGTAAAAATTTACACATCGTTTGTAAAAAGAGAAAAACCAAAAAGACATGAAATATGTAAACAAACCTTCATTTACATTATGTGGTTTGTAAACCACTTATGTAAATGCGCGGTAAAAGTTAGCGAAAGAGTTTACATAAAATTATGTGAGTCATGTCACGACAGAGCAAGCTCGGCACAAATTGAAAATGGAGGATGTAGAGAGTGGCGTAGCCTCATGGAGTATTGGGTATTGGGGACTATTTAACGTATGTGTTCTATCTTGTATCGATGGTTGTGTACAATATAATCATGATGTTAGACCAAGGAATATGAGCTGCTTATAATTCCAGGGATGATGGGTTCATGACGAAAAAGGGGTTTTAAAGGCTTTTTTTTTTGTTCTCGTCCAAGTTGAACAACAGGGGGCAGAAAAGTGATACATTAAAGTATGTGCGATGATAGTAAGCCATTTGGCATATGAAGTTTGGGCTCATACGATACCACATTTTTGACTCACATTGTATAATAATACAGACATACAGCTGTCACTTGTAATAACTGCCCGCCTCTCACCCCGGGGAAGGTGCACAAATTGTCAGTCCACTTATATACTGTGTTTTTTTTGAGCTGAATAAACTTGTTGATTTCTGTGCAATATACATGCAGTTTGTGTGACTATTTGTGTGAATTATTTTCCCTAATTACATCTATATTATGTAAACATTTTACATATTGTGTTCAACAATGTTTACATATTACATGTAAGCATTTTGCATAATTGGTGTTCAAATATTACATAATTATATGTAAATTTTTTTTTTAATTTTTCTTTTTTTATATTACATAAATAACAAACAAAGTGATTACATAATTTCATAAATTATATAATTCATATAATTCTGACAAGAATTATTCACATTATTATGGTGTTTTAAGTTTAACCATATGATTTTGGGTAAATGGTTTACACAACTGATAATACAAATATATTTTATGTGCACTTTAATAATTAATGTTACATTTTACATTTACAAGTGTTTACATAATTGTTGCATAAAATTATGGTGTTCTGTTTTTTCTGCTATGTATATTTACATTTGTAATACTTATATCATACAAATTTGTTAAAAATTGTGTATTATTTATGTACGGTTACAGGGCCAGAATTAAATTATAAGCCAATGGGTGTCCATTACTGGTCCTTAGTATTCATATCTTTCACCTATCATCTTAATACAGTTTACATTGATACTTTAGGTATTATTATTTAATATACTGTAATTTTTATTTCTTCACGTACGATTATGTTATGTTGAATAAATTGACCCCTTGAACCTTGAGATGTACTAATTCCTAATTCCATACAAAACAATGCAAAATTTTGATCAAGAGGGCATTTTACAACAATTTACCTACTAAGGAATCCTAGAATTGCAAATTGACTTTTTCTGGATTTTTGTTCCTGCTCATACCAACAAATTAACACCAATTTTGCCAGATCCATGCGTTTTGAAAGTTTATTGGCCCTTGAAACAAGGACCAATTCATAAGTTCAATTACCTTTATCACATTTTCACCCATATCTTGCAACTAAATATCACAAAATATGCCCAAGGTATTTTTCTATTTTCTGATCCTTATGATGAGACGAACATTTGAGATAGCTTTAACTAAATCGAACCACTTATATGACTGATCTCTTTAGATCCAAGATGGCCGCCAAACGGGACCCCGTGGGACAAGATTTGATTTTGGTAACATAAAAAAATCTTAGAAAATGTCGGTAGAAATCCTAAGAATCATGTTAGAAATTTAGTTTTTAAGGGGGTGCATGGCTGCGACTGAAAAAGCCTTTTCACCACATATTTTTGGACTTGGGTATCGCAAAGAGGAAGTCTTACCAGTCGCAGATCTCATACAGGGCAGATGGAGAAAGTGTTCTGTATTAGAGTAAGTCAGGGAGGTACTGAGGAACAGAGTTATTTAAGGGGATGTCCCCGCCTGACTAGGAGTAGGCAGGTTTCGCTACAAAAATCTGCAATTAGCGTGTCCTGTCCATTCAAAATGGCCCCCCCCCGCCATTGTTTTATGTAAAACCCGCCTTATTTATAATCTCATACAGATAGAAATTTTATCCGCTACTTAGGTCCCGGATTGGGTATAACCGCCGCCATCATTAGTTAAGATCTGCAAAATACAAATGTCATAAATTCTCTTTGGTGACGTGGCTCTCCAAAATATCACTTACAATCTTACCCATCAATTTGCCAATCAATTTTAGTTAATTTATATAAAAAACATGCCTCCTTCCCGTGGCATCTTGATTTGCTACATATAAAGCCAATTCGGAAGATAAAAATATTTCGTTTAGTCCGGGATAAAACGTTTCCGACCCTTAAAATGGAAACCTAGTACGCGTAATGTATAACTTTTCGGGGTCCTTTTCAAGGGGACAAACCCCTTAAAGGTGATCATATGGGAATATTAATTCGAATTTTGAGGCCTCGGTGGGGTACAGAAACTGGCTAATAGACTATCACACTGATAGAGCATATTAAGCTCTGTCAACACGATATTTGCATTTTATTGCAACAGCAAGGCTATATCGAGATTGCTTATGATAACCCGACCTTGCCTTGTTCTCGTTAAAAACAATCACGCCTCCAAAAAAGAACCAAAATTAGGTACTTTATCAAACCGGAAATCTAGCTATACTTACATCTTGCTTCAGTCACCTTTTTCGAAATTTGTGTGAGTTGATCTTCCTAAAAATGGGGTCTTTTATAGAGCAGGAAGGAATAAGGAATATAATTGTTCAAGTGTTGTTAATACCAGTCAACTTACTGAAGAGAGCGAAATGCGATGGTTTTACAAACACGGTGAAATACATGTAGTTATTTATAACCACTTTTGAGTCCACTAATTATCAGCGTCGGGTTATTGTGTAACAAGGGCCATTACTGTTAGAAACATCTTCCGGCACATCTTGCGGTTGCAGATTCGTCTTACTGTATCTTCTCTCTTCTTGATCACCTATGGACCTCATATCATCTTGCCTGGTCTGTAAGGCGCAGAACCTTACCGATTAACTTCACGTGTGCACTTTCCTTAGCAGTTGTCCATGTCTGTCTGTTCGCAATCTATGGGCTTGTTTTGACTTTTGGTGTAAGTTTGGAACGATTCCTCGCAATATGTTATTCTTTAAGTACCGACGATTACCAGCAATATCGCACAATTAGTTAGTTATTATTGTGTGGTTAACAGGCATTCATCCTTACCACGCTTGGGCTTCCATCATGGGCAAACTTGCTTAATCTGTGTGATCGGCCACCAATCGTTACGTATGACAGATTGCCCAATGTCATTTATACTTGTGGTTCAGCGAAAAGAGACTATGCATACTTTTTCATGATGTTGCGAGATATAATATTCGTTCTTACTTTCTCAATTAGTCAAATGGTTTTAATATCAAAATTGTTTCTACCTGAAACAAAATAATTGGTTCGTCGTTACCAGAGCCCATCTGAACAACTTGCACAGAAGACGCGTACCCAGGTAGGTCGCTGATCATTATCAACGGCCTTGGTGTTATTTTATTTGTTGAGCCCGATTCCCGTCCCCAATTTCTATGATTACATGGGATTTTCATGGCTTAATGTCCAGGAATATTTTTACGTTGTTATGGATAGCACGATTGTTTGGAGGGTTTAACTCGACGGTTGAACCTTTCTTGTATACATCTCTGAACTCACGATATCGCCATGCTATTCAAGTGGTATTTTTCAGCAAGAAGGACCAGCGCAATATTCAGAGAGATTCTCTGGCCAAAGAACTATGACATCATGCTTAGTCGCAGCTTAACTCATGTTGTCAACGATATATAAAGCAAACTGTCATAGAGGGATATATTTCGGCTCCGGTACAAGAAGACCGATAATTTGATAACCTCGAATGTTATCTGAAATATTTACCCCCTTTTCGACTTTGAGCCTATTTTGCTTACCTAATAATTGAAATAAGCCTGCAGATGGGCACACTAAATTCTTTTTATATTGAAAAGTGATTGAAATGCGCTGTACTTTTCATAACTCCCTCCCCCTCCAAAAATACAAATGTCTACTGCTTTGATTTTTTGTAAACGTTGATATGTTGTTCATTAGGGTTTTCGCAGTACAATTACATGAAGAAATTATTCTGTTGGGGCCGGGTTAGCCATATTTGTTGTCCTTTCATGGTCTATTGAATAGTGTGTTTGGGAGGTTGCAAGCATTTGTTTTGAGCTTCATTTTAACGATAATAATTTATCTTCCTTTTACTAAAAGAGAGGGACTCCACTTGGAAATGTTTTGTAGTGAGTTGAGTGAAGAGTAAAAGTGTTTTGGCCACATATCAGTCTGCCAAGTACCGGAACAATGCTCCACAACACCGCAGTGCTTTGTAATATTACGTTAATGAATCGTGGTTTTATCGTGATTTCATGGCTTGCCATTTAAATTTAGAATATTAACTTTGCATTAGAAATGGCGCTTAATACCGAATGATGCAAGGGTTTTTTGCTCTTCGCGCAAAGGGAACACCATTCAAGCACACACCCCAATCTCCATCCAAATATGATCTTTTAAAAATAATTTCGCAGATCAAGAAATGTTATATTTATCAATTTCACCTTTGATTTGTGTACTGGATATTCACAACCGGTTATAAATATCTTCGTCCATCACATCACATCTACATGTACCTCGTTCCAGAACATTGTCATATGCATGGCTGCTCCTGTTACTTATCGAACTCGCATTCCATTTGTGAATGTTGAGCAGGCTTTTGCAATCATAAAAGTTTAAAAGGACGTCAACAGACAAATCACCACTCTTTGTGTCTGGTTCAGAGTCACGCGTTTAGACACGGTAAAACACGGAACCTTCTTGAATTCTACCTTAACCGAAATTCAAATCGACATCCACGTTTCTGCCTTCTTTTCAAATTGTTAACATCACATTCGTGATCTTCGTAGACATCGTTGTCAACATTGACGAGATTGCGTCCTCGGGTGGCAGTTACCAGTTACATCTGCTTTGGACAGCCCGCATAGTGACTGTGATGTTAGAATTGACATATATATTGAGACCTGTGGATATATCACTAAATGTTGACGATCACATCACCAGAATTATCATGAGAACTGCCGATAAAACATAGATGCTGTTATTGACATTGGGGCATTAGTCTATCAGTCTATAAAAATATCATATTAAGTCTATACCTCTATTTGATAGCTAGCTCAGTTAAAATACTAAAAAACTAAACAACAAAATAATGAAATAACATTGATATTTCCATGGATCATTTCCCTTCAATACAACAATGTACAACATGTATGATTTATAAAATGCAAACCTGAAGGAAATACAAACGCGTTTATTGGGCTTAGCATTTTATAACCATCTGTTAATGATTTACCTTAATCAAGGCATGATAATTTATCAAAGCCTTTAGCACACTAGTCTAATGCCTTCTCAAGGTACTTCCGTCAAATATTTCCTCGTTGCATTTATTGATGTTAATTTTACAACACTGTGAATCTAACGATAGCACCTTCCCAGAATGGAAGCTATAGGAGTGTTGCATTTTGACAATTCTTGTTCATATTTTAAGAATGCTAGTCAAGACTCTGAAGAAGAATTAAATGTATGGTTTTACACTAAGGGAGAAATAATTATCATAACAGTTTTAAGCACACTCGTATCAACAATTGGACTATTAACGAATACGGCTTTATTGGCAGTAATATTTCTAGTTCCTGAAATGCACACAACTATGAACATCTACTTAGCAAATTTAGCAATTGCAGATCTATTTTACAACATGTTTTCTCTGATTGATCATTTGTGGACCTACGCTGTATCCGATGGAATCATAGTCGCAGAACCTTACAGAAGTAGCTTCGCTTGTACTATGTCGCAAGCAATTGTTCACATTAACTACTTTGGATCAATAGGACTTGTACCACTGGTAAGCTTGGAGCGGTTCCTCGCAATATGTCATCCTATGAGGTATCGAATCATTACCAGTAGAAAACGTACGATCAAATTGATCACCATTGTATGGCTATTAACAATAGCCCTTACAATACTTGTAGCTCCAAGCTGGGCAAAACTAATCAAAATCTGCGTGATCTGGCCACAAATTGAAACATATGTTGGATTACCGAATCAAATATACTCTGTGGTGCAGTGACCATCGATATAAATACTTTCCTCCTTGCGAGAACACGTTGTTTTCTATCGCTTTCTTGGCAAGTGCTGTAGTCTACGTCAAAATTGTTTGCTACCTTAAGTAGCAGAATTGTAAGTAGCAACAGACAGTTCATGTATCAGGACGCGCTGAAAAGATGCGTACCAGGTGGCTCGCATGGTGATAGTCAACGGCTTGGTATTCTTCCTTTAGTACGGCATTGGCTCAGTTTCAAACTTCTACCACCTATGTAATTTTCGTGGCTTAATACTACACAATACATACTTGTTATGGGTAAGACGGCTGTTACTAAAGAAATTCGGCGATTAACCCTTTCGTGTACGCAGCTCTGAACTCGCGATATCGTGATGCATTTATTGAGGTTTCCCATTGCAACGAAAACCTGACATGCAAAGAGACACCGCAAATATTATAGACACAAGAGTTTAGTTGATAAATTTAATCAGTCGGACTATCGCCCAATAGGGATGATACTTAATCCTCTTTTGCCAATGGATGCTGACATTTTTTAGCAATTCCCTCTCAGTGCTATATGGGATCAGCCAGATGTGTTTACAAGATAGAGATTGTGCAAGCGATGAAACAAAATTCCCAAAAAGCTAAATTTAGAAATGAGTCAAGTTGTTTATGGCTTTGAGATTATTCTAGATTGCAAAAGTAGGTACTTTCCCATGTATGTCCATTAATGTAAGACGATGTTATGTTTATGCTGATGACGAGTAATGATTGTTTTTTAGATGGTAAAAACCTTGTGAAATTGATATAAGGAGAGATTGCTGAAGCAATCTTTGCCACAGCCACTGATAGCCGTCTCTAAGAAGTTATAGCTAGTTTTGATCTGCAATAATGGGAGATCTGTTCATAGTAACCTTTGCCAGGATTTATTATATTTTGATACCACGGGAGCCTCTTGAAAGCTGAACTGTCTGTTGTCATTTAAGCCAAAAGAGCTTGATTATGGAAATCAAAAGATTCCCGTTGGTGGTCCTAAAGTGACATTAATGCACAGACAGATTGTTGGTTGTTTTACCTTGGATTGTTGTGCTGTAGTATATAGTGTCGTCGAGGGACACGCCGCCGTCTTGACTACGGACAAAATTATCTTACGGACTTAGAAGAATTCCCATGGGTTTTATATACTGGGATTGATACTTTGCATGCTGTCAATTTTGGAGTCTTCACTGTGAAGACATATCATCGTTGACTGCAACGCTTCTTTTAATTGTGGACACAAGTGACGGGGTTTAAGACTGTAAAATCTTATCATTGAGTGTAATATTATTCAATTGTAACAATGTTTTTGACAATCCAAATTCTTGAATCACTCTGATTAAATCATATTAAATCTGTGTCCAATATAAAATCAGATCCGTGTGCACAGGACTCATTTGTTTGTGTTTAAGAGTATTTTTGATCTTGTCGTCACGAGATGTCGTAACAGCATTTTAGATTTTGGCGCTTTTGTCCGCATTTTTTCACCCTGTGGCAAAAAATATCGCCTAGTACCCGAAACTCTTCAGCCCCACGACTCTACCCTACTGGTTTTTGCTATTCCTACAATGCACTTATGTTACTCTCCTCCTTATTGATCTAGACCGCTTTGTTAAATCTGAAGGACCCGAAACAGACAATAGGGATATTACTGTATTTCCTTTGAACATTGTCCTGTAAGGTCCCGGTGTAGAAGTATAAATTGTCCGGCGTACTCATAGATCCGGAACATGGTGAACAATAGGGCAATCGAGTCAGTTGACTCTTCACATTACATTAGTTTCACGCTTTATCGTCTATCGTCTAAAATGGAGCCCCGACTGTGGCTCCCGCCGGACTATATCTGCTTTTCACACCGGTATATGGTTCGCGGGAAGCCAAACCCCACCTCCACGTGCTACCTACGGTAGCCCAGCTTTACCATATGGTCCTATGTCTCACGACTCGAGCTTTTGGGCACGTGGCCTTGGTGAACTAACGGGGCTATAGGTATTGGCCTGATACCTAGATTGACCAGCGTTAATATTCTTACCAGCACTACTGACGCTTGGTTTTCCAGCGACTTAGAGCTTGGAAGAAATGAGGCTTGGAGAAATCTTGGAAACCAGGGGCCCGTTCCCGAAAATCAGTCGTAACCCTCTGGTAGTCGTGTATACTAACTCCTTCGTATGTCCTCCATAACAGACCTTTTCATACCATTACACAGTGCTTGGATAATTGGTTCACTCAGGCCTGACATAGTATCACTGAAGATTTACGATTGAGTTTGGGGAACGGACCCCAGGCTGATAGCTTCCGAAGCAACTGTTTCCTTATTGTTTTGGAGATGCTGTTTCAACGTCCAATGTAGTAAACACCTGTCTACATTGGCTACATTTATGAATAGAATTATGTAATTACAAAAAACTTATATACCGCATTGTATCTGGCGCAAATAGCCTGAGTGCTGAAGCGCCATTAACCAAAAACGTAAAGGAAAGTCATTTGAACATAGCTCAACATAGAGGTTCCATAATCGCTAGACCCTACCAACTACTTATCACACGAACACTGTAGCAGACTGTAGACTACATTATCCTAGTCCCGGACCAGCAATCTGTATCTCGCTTAAAAAGGTTTGACCGATTACACCCTCTGCTCTAAATTTTTGACCCCATACATGCATAGTGATATGTTGGGGGGTATGAAAAGTGAATGTTGGATTAAATAAGCCTCTAGCGAAAATTAAAAATCCAAGATTGCGTCCAAAATGGTCGCCTTTTTTACTACAATATTTTTGATGTATCACTTTGATTACAACCTCCAAAATGTGCCGTTTACGTCATTTTAAAAGCCAATAGATTTTCTACAAGATGAATACCAATTTTGGTATAGTTTGAGGATTTATGGTAGAAAATTGGTTACAAGGTGTTTTTTTTAGCATTTTTTTGAAAAAAGGAATTTTTTATATTTTTATATTTTCTTTAATATGGTCAAAACCATTCCACCCATCAAATTCGATATTTTTCCCACAAATTTGACCGATATCATACTCAGATTGGCATAAAAATATCAGTACATTCGATATTCCAAAACAAGTTCTTACGTAACCAAGTTCATAAAGCATTTATTTGAGATTTACCTAAAAAGCTGGGCTTTTGGACCCTCTCACCCCGGGGGTGAGATTCCCGCCCCCTAGTATCTCGGCAACGGATTGATGAACTATCATTGTGTTGTACCAATGGATAGCGATGGGGGGGGGGGGGGGGGGGGGGGGGGGGGGGGGGGGGGGGGGGGGGGGGGGGGGGGGGGGGGGGGGGGGGGGGGGGGGGGGGGGGGGGGGGGGTGGGGGGGGGTGACCCTCCCGAGCATTGACACCAAAAGAGTACAAACTACCTTGCATGACGTCACAGTGACGTCAACATGACGTCATGCAAAATGCAAAAAGCTCAAAAATCGCAAAATTAGGTTTTTCCCTTTTTTTGTCAAGCAAAAGTTGATTTTTGGCCATATCGATTGTGTCAATTGCGCACACATGCTCTTACTACAAACTCAATCAATTAGATCAACAACAGTGTAAATGTATCCTTAGCACAAAAACTGGATTTCTGCTGGTCCGTGTATAATTTCAATATGGGAAATAGCTTTTCTTCGCACTCATTGCCGCGATTACCTAACGCCGCGTCAGAACCGTAGGTCCGATTTTGTTCAAAATGGTCTTAAATTGAGCGCAAGCTTCAAAGAAAAAAAGTCATGCAGTTTCGGCGTGAAAAAATAACAAATAGGTGAGGATACGACAAAAAAGTCGGGGGGGGCGGATTCCCTCCGGGGCCTTTTTAGGGTTAAGCTTTTTTTAGTGCACTCTATAAAACCTATTTTTTTTTTTTTTTTTTTTTTTTTTTTTTTTTTAAGTTGACATTTTATTTATATATAGATATTGAAATGATATTACAGGACATTGTGCAGTGGGAATGAATATATGAATGAATGAATGAATGAATGAATGAATGAATGAATGAATGAATGAATGAATGAATGAAGGAATGAATGAATGAAATGATTCGTCAATATCGTAATTGCTGCAAAGACATTCAAATCGGTCAGGTATAGATCGAGCTACAGTCAGTTGGAAAAAGTTATCGGTTTTGCGCTCTGTTCACGGATTCACATTAAAATGTATCATAAAAAGAACATCGCGTCTATTTATTGACTGCAGGATAAACGTGATGGCTATGTAATCTCATAAAATTCAGTCACAATTTACCATCGATGACATTGACGTTTCTACGCCCGCTCACTCATTACAATCATTTGAAAAATAAGTAATGATACAGGTATCAGTTTCTGGAGAAGTTGGATGAATCATACCATAAGACGGAACAGACATCGGTGACAACTAAGTTGCGGTTTAGACTGAGTATGTCTATATTTGGTAGACCAAAATATGTCACATCTTGAAAAAAAGTTGCAAATAAACATACCATTATCACTCCTTCTTTACTACCTTTTAAATACCAATTTATTTGACGGAACATGACTTAACCATATCATTTTGGGGGCTCCGGGGTGAGTCATTTGGTTTAGTGGCCGCAGTGCATTCAAATGGGTATCTGTGGATAGGGAAAGAGACTACTTTAATTCAAAAGAAGTGTAGCTCGGCCTATAATATACGATGGAATTATCTTCAGAAAAATTAAAGATATGAAATAGGCTTTCGGATGATCACACATATGTGGATATTTGTTATTTGAAAATCAAAATAGCGGACACAATTCGGATCCTTTTTTTACTCACCCTGTATACGCCACGATAAAAATGTTTGACCCATTTTGATTGTACTATGAAGTAAATTTTCCCATTTTCACGTCTGTTTGGAGAGTGGCGGTAATACTCAAGAAACTTGTTTTTTAACGCAATGATTTTTATTCTTACTCCCCAATTAGCAAAATTTGATCGATACCGGAAACAAACCAGGGTGTCAGCCTGAACATGTAATTTAATGCTAGCGTTCCATTCTCTAGGAATGGCACGATATGATTTTGTAATACTGGAACCAGTTAATATAGCGGAATGTATCCTGCAGCTTTTAGCATTAAAAAATTCAAAATTATCCGACATGTCTTGTATATACACAATACCAGAACTAAACCAGTGTTTCCAGAAGAAACCTTCTTATCAATTTAATAAAAGCAAGACACCAAAACAATATCATTGAGAATATGGTCTATCAAGTTTCTACAATGATGTAGCTCGCATTTCACAATATCTTTACAAAGGGGTCTATATGTTCTATAAAGAACTCAGAGTTTTGAAAATTACATTTAAAACAGCAGATCACCCCGCCAACAGCCGAGTTAATTTGTGAACAGCAATTCCATTAGCATCATGGATATCAATAAAAACGCGTTTGATCCAGGCAATTTTAAGAACATTATTAAAAATGATCTGCAATCCGGCATACTTAAACCTCACTTTGAACAGGGTAGGATCATAGCATTTTCTAATCTTATCTGAAACACCAGTCAACAAAAAATTAACAAAAATACTATCAAGTTCCTTAAAAATACCGAAAAATTCATTTTAATTCCTTAAAACGGCCTAGCTATCGATATACTTTATAAGCTTATATGCAAACCAGAAAAAACTGAAAATTATGATCCAAAGTCCTATGTTTTCCTGTAAAGAGTCATTTGTACTGTCATAATATATAATGGTGTAATCTGAATACTGAACTTATTTTAAATCATAATCTTTTATCACACTGATGCAAGAGACACTTTATTTTGCCTTGAATACCACGGATGGAATTGCTTAAAGGCTTTCGACACCATCGATCACAACATTGATTTCTTCACAAGCTATATCATTATGGTGGTCCTGGGAGTAGCCTTGGAGTGGGTCAGGAGTTACCTAAACTAACCGTTCACACTCAGTCTACGTTTACAGTCCATTGCCTATCCATCAAACACATCACAGTGGAGTCCCACAAGGCTTTCAATCCTTGGACCCCTACTTTTCATTATTTCATGAATGACATCACCAAATCTCTCCAAATACATAAAACTAATTTTATTGCGGATGACACCACACATTTTCTTTTCAGACCCTACCATCGATGCACTTTTTGACAATATGAATCATGAACTTCGCAAAAATCCACTGACTGGTTCGGGCCAACACTTTTTTCTTCTCAATGTTTCAAAAACTACTACATGCTTTCTCTACACACAATACAAATCACAATCGAGTGAATAACAATAGATAACAGGACAATCTCCCAGGTACACTAAACCAAATTCTTGACATTCCAATCGACGACAAACTAACCGTGGAATGAAAACAATTTCAACTCTGTCACTACAAGGCGTCTCACGCCATTGGTACAATCTACAGAGCTAAAAACCACCTTCCAGACTACACACTAAACTCACTATACAAACACTCTAGTTCTCCCATACATTAGCTACTATAACATCATATGGGCCTCCAACTATCATTCACGACTCACCAAACTAAACATCACACCAGGAAATGGGCCAAATAGACACCATACAAATTCACCCCCCAGAACTCACACTTTGCCATTATTTCACTCACTGCAAACGCTTAAATTTAAAGCACTTCAACCAACTTCAAACAGCCGCTTATCATGATTGACTATCACAACAATCATTTACCTCCAAACTTCAGCAATTCTTACCACAAACACAGATAAAATCCATAGCTATAATACCAGAAAAGCCGACAAAACTTCATCTTCCCCTCCCAAAATCTTCCGTTGAAAAAGCACGTTATTCCAGTAATCCAGGGCAAAATCTTTGGAATGAATCTCCCAGATCGATCACAACAATTACAAACAAAAATGCTTTTAAGCTACACTGAAAAAAAACATTTCATCAACGTACAATTCGTAATAATTACTCCCCAGCCTTATTTCTCTCCTCACTTCATGCATCTATTCAACTCCACATTTTATTCACGCTATTTCTACTTCTGCTTCCTCAATATGCATTAGTTTTCCATACCTTAGCAAGACAATGTTGAACAGTCGTGTCCTTCCTGTCCATTCCCGTATCATGTGTCCCGTAACATGTTGGTTACCTGAGGATTTATTTTTTTCTGCTATGTATGTTCATTTGTAAGACATTTATATCAGAAATTGTAAAATTGTGTAGATTTTAATTTGTACGGTTTGGTTTACAGGGCCAGCAAATAATTATAAGCCCAATGGGTTGTCCAGTACGGTCCTCGCATATCATATCTTTAACTATTCATCTTAATTAGACGTTCATATTGATCTTTAGGTTTATATTATTTAATATACTGTAATTTTTATTTCTGTCACGTACGATATGTTTATGTTGAAACAATGAACCTTGAACCTGAGATGACTATTCCTATCCCATACAAAACAATGCAAATTTGACAAGAGGCAAGGGTACAACAAATTTTACCTAACAAGCATCCTCGATATTGCAAAATATATTTTCTGGATTGTTCATGCTCATACCAACAACTCTTAACCCAATTTGCCAAGATCCATTGCGTTTGAAAGTTTGGCCCCTGTACAATGACCAATCATAAGTTCAATTACCTTATCACATTTTCACCCAAATCGTTGTAACTTAAATATCCAAATATGCCAACGGTACTTTCTTCTATTTCTGATCCTATGTTGAGACGAAACATTTGAGATATCTTCAACTAAATCGACCCACTTTATAGGACTGATCTCCATAGATCCAAGATTGGCCGCCGAAACGGACCCCGTGGGACAAGATGTGATTTCGGTAACATAAACGAATCTTTTAAGGAAAATGTCCGTTAGAAATTCCTAAGAATCATGTTAGAATTTAGTTTAAGGGTGGTATGCATGGGGACTGCGACTGAAAAAGCCTTTCACCCACTATATTTTTTGGACTTGGGTATCGCAAAGAGGAGTCTTAACAGTCGCAGATCTATAACAGGGACAGGATGGAGAAGTGTTCTGTATGAGAGTAAGGCAGTGAGGTCCTGAGGACAGAGTTATTAAGGGGGATGTCCCCCTGACTAGGATTAGGCATGTTTCCGCCCCCGAAAGGCTGCACGTCAGCGTGTCCTGCCCATTTCAACATGGCCGCCATTGTTTTATGTAAAACCGCCATTATAATTTCATTACAGCATTAAAAAATTTATCCGCTACTTAGGTCCCCTGGAGTGGGCATACCGGCCGCCATCATGACGTTAAGGATCTGCCAAAATTACAAATGTCATAAATTCTCTTTTGGTGCTTCAAAATATCACTTACAATCTTACCCCATCAATTTGCCAAATTTTAGTAAATTTAACAAATTTAACATGCCTCCTTCGGCCATCTTGGATTGCCTTTAAATAATAAAGACCCATTTCAGAAGATTAAAAACTATTTCGTTTAGTCCGGGATAAAGTTACTACCTTAAAAAATGGAACCTAGTACGCGCAATGGGTAACTTTTGGGGTGGAAAAACATACTAATTAGTCTAGTGCGTAGAAAGGTGTTCGTGCACCCCCCTGAAATAACTGTTCTAATCAATGTAAATATATCAGAAAAAAGCGTGAAAACGATTCGCTATGTTAAAAAAAAATCAAAAAGTGTCCCACGTTATCATTTTTATGAAAATGTAGCCAAATTAGAATCGCCATTAAGAAAAATACAATTTTCGATATATCTCAGCCAATATGTGATAAATGAACAAATGAGGTGACGGGACCTATGTTTCAAGGTCCAAGATCAAGATGGAACCATTTGAAAATTAACAGATGTCCACATGATTTGACGTAATATTGCAAAATTAGGGTGCCATTAGCTAAAAAATACAATTTTCGATAAAGAACAAATAAGGTGACTGGACCTATTGTTTGAGGGTCAAAGATCAAAATGGGAACCATTTTGAAAATTAAATCTTTCCATGATGACATTATATGCAAAATAGGGTCGCCATTAGCAAAAATCACAATTCGGGTAATTTTGGCCAATATTCAAAACCTGCACAACATAAGATGACGAGACCTATATTTTAAGGTTGAGGATAATTTAAAAGGCACTCATAAAGTATGTTCATTTCATGAACCATGTCACCTGCAAATACTAAGATATGCAAATTAGGGCCTCCAATGTCGATAGTCTCGTTTGTGGGTAATTATAAGAACGTTGCTGGCCAAGTAAATTTAAGACTTCTAACGCATATGAACAGTTCCTCAAATTCAAGATATGGAATGATACAAAACTAATGCGAGACTAAGATACTGTGTTGTTATCATGCCCGCGAAAAGAAAACGTGAAAACAGAACTCTACAGTCTCAATGACTCTCGGCCAACATGCCAATGTGATATCCATATTGCAAATGGTAGTTTAAAAACCTCAGTATATTTAAAGGAACTACAGGAGAACAAAATTTACTTGGCAAAAGACGTTTCTAAAATCATCCCAAAACAAAGATTATCAAAATTTAGGACTTACAATCTGTAATCAATTAAATACTTTTAAAAAGCATAGCACGTTAGTCAGTTTTACACCCTCAGTAAATTTAAAGGAACTGCGGATAAAGATTGGAGCAGCTTCATATGAAATGACATCTCCGACAATCATAGTAAATCCCCATATCGCATGCTAACAGTCTGTGATCAGACACCTAACTGTGATCAGCAAAAAACTCGGATCTTGAACAAGTTGGATATCATCGTCTGCTAGGAAGAGATGATACAAAACTGGAAGTATCGACTTCCCAGAGGCATCGCCCCCCCCCCTCGTTTAGATTGTCTTCTGGTGGACCCATCTTCCAACCCCCAACCAGAATTTTATTTTCCGTGACAATGTAGAGATTAAAGGCGTTACCACAAAGGCACCCTCAAGTTACTCCACTTGGGGAAGAGCAAATGGAGCAAAGGGAAGCACGGGCCCAAAAAATGGGTCTGGTTCAACTTTACCGAGTGTCAAGATGTCGCTCTCCTTATATATTCAGCGGGGCTTCATGAGTCCATAGACCTTCCTTGGCCTGCAACACAGTCGACGAACCATGAAAGCTGGCGTCTGAGAAATTCATTCTGCTGACCAATCCGGTTCCTCTGCATGGGTAAATAGCTTGTAAAGATACTTAGAGATAAGCGACAAAGTGGAAAACATCTATGGCAAGACATGTAACGTGCAGTGCCAGAGGGGACATGGAAATCAGTATCAGAAATATGTTCAAAGCAGCATCTCACCTCACCATGATTCTCCACCGGTTTGGCCACTCTGACAGTTTATGATTTTGTTGTGAGTTAAAAACAGCCCTGATCAAGACCCTGGTCAAAGACTCAAAACATAGGCCTCAAAATAGACCTCAAATTATGACTGAAGGGACAACATCATATTCCAATTGGAAAAAGGTAGTTTGAATAATTCTCTACTAATGTCCATGGCAACAACATTGTCAACAGTGCTGCGGGGATCACGAACAGGGAAGTGCAAAACGGAGTCGAAAGCATTAAGACAATAATTGTGCCTGGGGGTAGATATAAGTTGCCGGGGGTCAGCTTAGTTGAAAGTCACCAACCAGGAATTCCCCCACCATTTCAATCCACGCGCATTGGCCCAAAGTTCCTGATGGTTCATCATTCACACCATTTTTTAGAATGACACGGTCTATATATACTACCATATGCAAGAATAATTTATATGGCTTTTTATCAGGTTTAGTGGGCAGCAAGGCAAGATGCCATGCCTGGATTAGGAGCCTGCATCTCTGCAAACTGGGACTCCCACCCCAGAAAATCTAACTCGAGGGTAGGATAATTGAAAGCCTGCAAAATATCGCGACGAAGGAGAGCAACACCTTGAACACATGTTTCCAGAGAGTGTAAGCTTGTGCAAATGCTTCAGAAACAGTATTCCCAAAATGCAAAATGAATACTTTTGGTGGTGAATGCTACCTTTGTAAAGGAGGTATGGCGTCTTTTTGGGTTCATTCTGTAGGCGTTCACCAGGTTCTCAGAGCGGGATAGTTTTCGTTTCATATCACACACACACAAACACATACTTACAAGGCACACCACACACACACAAAAGCAAGGGTAACAAAGAAACATCAAAGATCTCCACTATGTTTGAAGATATGAGATCCAAGGTCCTACAAGACTGAAACAAATGCTTTCTGGTTTGCGGACTGTATGAGAACATAATTTTCAAATACGAACGTAATTTTCAAAAAGGTTCCAGCTTGATCTTTGACCCTCGCAAAACATAGGCCCAGTCACCTCAATTTGTTCATTTAGCAACAGTATTGGCTGAGTAATCGATAATTGTATTTTTCTGTAATGGCGATACTAATTTGCCATTAAATTTGCAAAATTAAAAAAAAAAAAAAACTTTTGATTTTTTTTTAACATAGCTAATTATTTTTTCTGATATAGGACATTGATTTAGAAGTTTATTTCAGGGGGTGCACGAAACACCCCTTCTACCCACTAGACTAATCCTTGTCAAGGGGACCACCCCTTAAAGGTGATAATGGTAGTGCAACAAACTCGAAGTTTAAGGCCCTGCCCTTGGGTAGAAGAACTGGCTCATAGACTATCACTGATAGAGCAATATTAGCTCTTAAAACCATTCATTTGCATTTTATGTCAAAAATGGCAGCCATTCGAGATTGCTTAGATAACTACCTTGCTGTTCTCGTATTAACCAATCACAGCCTACAAAAAAGTAACCAAACTTGGTACTTTATCAAACCGAAATCATATTATACGACATCATTGCTTCAGTCACCCTGTTCTCGGAATTTGTGTGCGTTTGGCTCCCTAAAAAGGGGTCTTTATAGAGCAGCATAAGGAATATAATTGTTCCAAGTGTTGTTAATACCAGTCAAAATTACTGAAGAAGAGCTAAATCGATGGTTTTACACCACGGGTGAAATAAATGTAGTTATTATAACACTTTTGAGTCCACTATATCAGCCGTTGGGTATTGTGTAACAAGGGACAGTACTGTTCAAACCATCGACCTGGCACATCTGCGCGTTGAGATTCATCTTTTACTGTATCTTCTATCTTCTTGATCACCTATGGACCTTACATATCATCTGCGGTTGGTTCTGGGTAGTCGCAGAACATTACAGAAGTAACTCTCATGTGTGCAATTTCTTAGCAGTTGTCCATGTCTGTCTGTTCGCACTATGGGCCTTGTTTTACTTGTAAGTTTGAACGATTCCTCGCAATATGTTATTCTTTAAAGTTACCGACAGATCCAGCCAATCATCGCACAACTAGGTTAGTTATTATTGTGTGGTGAACCGCATTCATCCGTACCACGCTTGTGGGCTCCATCCTGGGCTAAAAACTGCTGAAATCTGGTGATCTGGCCACCAATATTACGTATGACAGATGCCAAATGTCATTTATAAGTGTGGTTTCAGCGAAAAGAGACTACGCATACGTCTGATGTTAGCGGAGAATTAATATTCGTTCTTACTTTCTCAATTAGTGCAATGTTTTATATCAAAATTGTTTATTACCTGAACAAAAGAAGGTTCGTCGTACAGAGCCCAATCTTCGAACAACGTGCACAGCGACGCGTAACCAGGTATGGTCGCTGATCATTATCAACGGCTTGGTGTTTTTTATTTTGCGTGAGCCCGATCAGTTCCACAATTTTATAATTTGGGGATTTTCCAGGGTGCTAATGTCCAGGTTATTTTACTGTTATGGATAGCACGATTGTTTGGAGGGTTGAACTCGGCAAGTTAAACCCTTTCTTGTAGACATCTCTCGAACTCACGATGCGACCATGCTTAAGGTGGTATTTTTCAGCAAGAAGGAAAGCGCAAATTCAGAGAGATCTCTGCAAAAGAACTATGAAACACTAGGTTTAGTCGAGTAATCAGGTATCAAATAGATTATAAAGCCAGCTGTATAGATGCTTTCTATTTTCGGAGCGTACAATAAGACGAACAAATTTTGCTAACAATCGGCAGTATATGAAATATTTACCCCCTTGGCGACATTGAGGCCATTTTGTTACCTAAAAAATGAATTAAATAAATCCAAAGTTTAAAAAAAAAAACTTTTTATCTTTGAAAAGTGATGAACATGCTGGGTGTGTTGTTCTTTTCATAACCCCTCCCCCTCCAAAAATACATGTTCTACTGCTTTGATTTGGTAAAACTTTAGGGTTCTCTTCAGGTTTCTCAGTACAAATTCTGAAGCAATGTATTCTGTTGGAATTAGTTGGGCCGGGTTAAGCCATCATTGTTGTCATTCAATGGTCTGTTGACTAGTGTTGATGGGAGGTTGCCAATTGTAGCATTGTTTGCGTTACATTTTTTTACGATAAAACCATTTATCTGCTTTTACTAAAAGAGAGGGAATCTTACTTAGAAAAGGTTTTTAGTGATTGGAGGAATAGAGTATAAGTGTTTGACAGCAATAGCAGTCTGCCAAGTACACGGAAACAATGCTCCACAACAACGCATTGCTATTGTGTAGTACTTTATGAATTTAAATTTAGAATATTATTTGCATAGAACTGGTGGCTGAAGGTTTAGCTCTTCCCGAAAGGGAATGCAATTCAAGCAAAAAACACCACAATAGCCATCCAAATATGATCTTTTATTCAAAACATACTTCGGCTGCTACCCGAGTAATATGTTATCAATTTCACCTTTGATTTGTGTATTGATATTCACAACCGGTTAAGAATATTCGTCATCACTCACCATCAAATATCTACATTGTTTCCAAGAACATCATGTAGTCATATGCCAGTGCCTGCTCTGTAAATAACGAACTCGGCATGCCTTATTATTTGTGAATGTTGAACAGGCTTGCATCATAGGGTTTAAAAGACGTCAGTCAGGCAAATCGCCACTCTTTGTGTCTGGTAAGGAGCTCGCGTTGGAAACTGTAAAAAAAACAGGAACCTTCTTGAATTCTTTACTGAAACCGAATCGACATCCACGTTTTCAATGGTTCCGTCTCTCCTTCTCGTGCAAGTGTTCGTAGACATCTTGTCAACAATTGACAGATTGCGTATCGGGTGCAGTACCAGTTTACATCTGCTTTGGACAGCCTGCATAGTGTGATGTTAGAACTGACATATAGATTGAGACCTGTGGATGTATTACTAAATGTTGACGATCACTTCAACCGAATTATCATAAGAAACTGCCGATAAACATGAGGATTGTGATTGACTTGGGGCATTAGTTCTATCAGTCTATAAAAATATCAGATTAAGTCTATACCTCTATTTGATAGCTCGTAGTCAGTTAAAATACTAAAAACTAAACAACAAAATAATTGAAATAACATTGATATTTCCATGGATCATTTCCCTTCAATACAACATGTACAAACATGTATGATTTATTAAAATGCAAACCTAAAACCTGAAGGAAATACAAACACGATTATGTAGTGCGCAGATGGTGGAACAATGTGCATTGTTGTTAAAAGCGTGAAATTTGGCACAGATGTACATTTGAACATGCTTAACAATTCTGGATATGGGCCAATTCAAAATGCCGCCGTTTTCAAAAATGGCGGCATTTCAAAATGGCTGCCATATTAGACATTTTCATGTATTAAATAGAGGCAAAGTACGAAGTTCCGCATGAAATTACTTCACTATGTTTATAGGATACGCTCTTGACACTTTTGGATGTGGGCCAGTCAAAATGGCTGCCATTTCAAAATGCGTTCAAAATGGCAGCCATTTCAAAATAGCTGCTATATATGACAATTCCATGAAATAACTGTCGCTATAGTGCTAGGTCCTTCACAAAATACTTAACGGACAGTTTTGGGGGATGTTTGGTGATTTAAAAATGGCCGTAATTTTCAAAATGGCAGCAAAATGGCAGCCAAAAAAAACTGATTCTATATAGGTAAATCCTGAATAACTGATTTCAAGGAGTCAATCCTTTTTAAATTAAGTCACTTATGTTTTGAGACGGATCTGCTGAACAGTTTTGATATTTAGCCAATTCAAAATGGCCGCCAAAATGGCAGCCATATTCTATAGATTGACTAAATAATTTGTTTCAGGATACCAATATGATTCAATTATTAAATTACTTTGGGTTGATATGCTGAACCACCTTTGGAAACATTGCAGCCCATTCAATTAAACAATATCCTCATGGAACCAGCCAAGACATACCATACTCGATTTATTCGGGTTTGCAGGTGTAAGCGCATAGTCAATATGTCCACCTAATCAATATGAATACGGTCTTGATTGGAAGGTGTCAGTGATCTTTTTCTTCCCTGGTCGTCTTAAACCCTTCTAAAGCATCACATAAGGGCTTGTCTTTTCTGTTTCTTTGTGAGCAACAAGTCCCTGATCCTACTAACCCAGCGCATGTTATCCCATCATTAAGAAACTGTATGTAGATAGATAGATACTAATTTACTAAGTCAGCGGTGATGGAAACATTACATAAACATAAAAAAATGGAAGGGAAAGCGTATGTTATGAAGAAGCAATAGCTATAGTACTATGAGGGACATGAACTAGAGTGCTAATACCATGACCCCTAACCCTGGATGACCTCCATGACCCAGGTAAAAGTACCTTTGGTAGCAAGGCGGTAAGATTTTTGAGAGGGCATAAAAAGTTGCTGACAATCGCTTCTGATTGTTCGAGTTCTCTCAAGATACCATTTCAACGACCTAACGGGACAACCATGTTATCTTCATACAGAAGAAAAAAAATTAATATGGGAGGAATGGCATGTAAGAAAAAATTACACACTCATCTTTCGCCAACCCCAGGATGAAAGAACAACATGATTGCACATCTCAAAAATGACCAAGCTACTAAGGCTTGGTTAATCCGACACAGCGGATCCCGCACAGTGACCAAAAAAAGACGTTTTCTATATAAGTCAAGTCATTCAAAGAAACTGCGAACAACAGCTCATAAAGCGGTCTTTTCAAAAAGTTCCAACACGCCGCGAAAGATCCAGTTCTGGAGGTCTTTGAAATGAACATTACCATTAAGGAAGTGACGTATAGCGGAACAATCGTTTGCCTCTACGAAAAGCCCTCATGAATGGTTTGCATGGCCGACTTATACATTAGTTTCATACGGTAGCCGACTGCAGACCTACCTCAAAAAACGACTTCTTAGAACAGTCAGAAACCTGGCCTAAGGTTTACTAGGATGGATTTCCTTGGCCGCACCGGTCGAAAAAAGGGACCAGCTGCTTAGCATACGTTGTAAGTGTCGAGGAGGACGGTCCTGGCTATGTCTGCCCGAAGGCTGACTTACGAAGCGACGCGGATAAGGTGAGGCAGGCAGTCTCAGACATTTTACATCCCACGCGAAGCCTCCTTGCACTGAAACAATAGAGTGCATTTACAGAGGACCACATCTGCCCGGGCAATGAGAGCCTATCAGCACGACGTTGCTTTCCTCGCATGCTATCTTAGTAGTAGTATGTGTAGTAGTGACACAAGGAACTGAGGCACCAGCAGAAACCGTCGCTACCATGTCATGGGTTAGAGAATGAAAGATGGCAGCCCATTCAGTTAATGCCTATCAAATCTTGTGAAGAGCCTACTGAACTTGCCAGGTTCGTCACCACCATACGGTCAGTAATTTCACAAGACCATTTTATAGGTATTGCCATCAATTTGAGCTTAACTATGTTGATCAGAGTCAAGATATAGAGCAAAATATGTGGAAATGGCAGCCTTTTGAAATCTAAGATGGTGCCACAAGCAACAATCTGCAACTTTTGTTAAAGAGCTATATTTGGGTCTTGGGCATCACAAACACTGGGTATGGCTACCATTTTGCGCCTCTTATGTTGATCAGAAGTCCAGAATATGATCAAAATATGTTTGAAAAGGGGACCCATTTTGAAATCCAGATGGCAACCAAACGAAAGGGATAAAAAATGTAACAATTTGATTTCGATTTCTGGGACATGTTTCTACATTTTAGACCAAAAAAGTCCAATTGTAGCAAAAAAGCCAACAAATGACACTGCCCCATACTAAAGCTCACAATCCTATCTTGTAGTAGAAAAACAAACCAATGCTTTGCAAAGGTTAAAATGATTGCACCATAATTGTTAATTTGTCATTATGTGCCACCAAAAGAATTATCATTTATTTCCTAATTCGCTGGCTCAACCGGAAATAAGAAACTTCCTAATCCACCTCCCTCCCATCTGAAAGAAAAAGGAAAATGTTAAAACACACTATTGGGGCACGGTTGCTTAGAAACGGCTGGCACTAACAGACGAGGGCTGGGCACCAAGGCCCAAAAATAAGAAAACACCTACATACCTGGACTCCTTTTCCCAAACCTGAATGACATGCTAACTCCCAAGCACCAGTAGTCTTCCGTTGACAGAGGCAAACCACCACTCTTAACTAGTTGTAAATACAACGCAGATCCAAGAGGAATTGCTAATTGTACTAAGAACACCTTCTGGCTAAGATCTTCCAAAGCACAGCATGGCTGCTTCCCAGGGTGAGAAATCTTAGGGGGGGGGGGAAAAAAGCCTCGCACCTCTAGTAGGAACGGCTAATTCTGCAAAAAAGGGACTTCGCAGCACTTATAGCCAAGTTTAAAGGTAATGAACATGGCTTAAAGAACAAAAACGTAACACAATACATACACTAAGCGGAAGCTGAAGATATAAAAAAAACTGAAAAGTGGTCAGCTTGTCTTGTCGTTGCGTGTTGCGAAAACCGTCAGTGAGCACCACCCTCTGCAGCCTCATTCAAGCAGTCCCGCACACATACCTAATCGGCATATGAATACCTCTACTCAGCTGTTACTTACGTTAAGAATAGGAAATTTCAATTATTTCTAATTCGCTGGCTTTCAACCGGAAATAAATTATTTTCACTAATCCACCTCCCTCCCCATCTGAGAGAAACAGTTAAAACACACGATTGGGGGCACGGTTCTTCGAAACGGCTGGCACAAACCGTAATTCCCCCATGTCAGGTATTAAAGAACAGGCAACCAAGGCAGAGAAGCAATTACTAGATCATTCTCAATTAATTATTATTATAAATAATCAATAACAAAGCAGTCAGTCATCTGAAGTCATCCCAAAACTCAGACATAATTGGTGAGAAGAACTTTACTACCAGGAATGAAAACAGGATATTTAAAATATTATATTTATAAACACTTGGTTTATGTAAGGCCATCTCTATTTGTGACAGCATATACAAAAAGCACCACACAATCTTGAAAAAATCCAGCACAAATTATCAATACATACAGGATTACATACTAGATGCAACATGATAGACACATAATTTCAAGATGTAAACTCTAAAATATACCAAACCTAAGTTATATGAAACCTTCAGTTGATTGGAAGATCATTCCTTCACGTATCTGTCCTTTGACCCATCAGTTGCCACCTTCGTGCTTCTTTCAGGAGCCTATCAGGAATCCCAACTGATGCAGCAGCAGAGCACCACCGGCTCTGAGACTATGAAGTCATATAGCTTACGATTCACTCCAATCGAGTCAAGAGCGAGGAACTTCAAGTATATCTGCATCTACGTCATTTGGATTTTCTAGAATGTGTCACCCAGGATGTGGGGTTGGCTACTTAGTGCCTTCTTAGTGACCCGCATGAACCGCAGGATAGGAGTAGTGGTGTACGATTCTTTTTTCTACAGCATAATTACTTTTGAATACGGAACAGGGTCGTGATAGCTATGTCAGAGGGGGGCCGTATTGAAAGCAGCTTTGCGATTTTGGAAAATCCTAGACACGACTCCGGAATTCTTCAAGTTATTTCTCAGGTTACAGGATGCCCTTTTTCAAAACTCCTCCTCCAAAATCTTCAGAATAATCAGTCTGCATTTGAACAGTCTGTGTTTGTTTGTTGATGGATAAACCCTAACCCACGTCGGCGTTTCTAGACACCGGGAGGGACTGAAGGAGTAAGGGAAGGGGGAAGAAGAAAAGGCGCAAATTCGGGGGGGATTCGAACCCCAGGGCCCTTCGGGCCCAGCCCCATGAACCGGGATAACACGATACGGCGGTTGTCCTGGCACGGCCAGCGATTTCGTGCCTATGGTCTTGGTTTGATGACGTCATGCTACTTTCGGGACTTAGTGCATTTCCTCAGCTCAGGTGCGTGAGGCTTTTGTGAGATTTCGTTGTTTTAGGGTTATAGGCTGTTTGCTTGTTCTGGGGCAAGGCGGGTAGGCACAATCTCTCCACAGTGTCCAAACTTGCCACACTGGAAAACATCGGTCAGAGGAGGCCGGAACGCGTCTGGGGACAAACCCCGGCTGGTAATGTAATTGCCGGGATAAGCCACGAAAAAAAAGTGACCATGACTAGAGGGAACTTTAGATTCCACTGGCCTGCGCTTAAACGACCTGGCACCCCCGCGTTGCTAGCCCGCTTACGCTTCGAGCGGCGCCTAGCTTGAGCATTTCTGATGCGTTTTTCATCATCTGTATCACTCGCAATTTCATCGGAAAATTCTTCTACAATTCCAGCCGTCGGTCAGATCTATAGCGATGCGAATAAGTTATTACGCTCATTAATGTCAGTAATAGTTTTGTCAATAGGGTCAAGCGCTGCAGCTCCACGCCCCTCCACAATACACTCGCGAGCTTCTTCAAAAGGAGCAACTGAAGATGAATTTAATGAACTGAAGTTTATTGCCCTTGAAAATTAAAGTAAGCTCAGATTTACAAGATTAGGTAGCAGCCATAGTTATAATACCAGAAACAAGATCAATTATCACCTTGAAATTCATAAAATGAGAAGTGTCATAACAACCGGTCCAAGTTTTGGAAAAGTTTGCCAAAAGAATTAAAACTGCAAATATAAACCAATTCAACAATAAAATATGTTATTATTGCACAAACTGTAGATGATCTTTCCAATTTATATGTGCTGACATTTGCATAACTGTTACTTGGAGTTTGCTTTAAAATTTGTAATATTATTACGAATATTTGGATACCGATATTAATAATCACTCTAAAATGATCTGAGTTCTATTTGAGACGCCCTGTATGTATGTTTTGGTGGGGTATGTCCATTATGTATGTGTGTTTGTTCTGGTACTTTATGTAATTGTAATTTATTAATGAACGGTGGTGCAATGTCATTCAGGGGTCTTGTGCCTATGTTTGCATCTCCTCCATTCCTTATGTTTACTTTTGTATTTACAATATGTACTTTTTAGTATTTTTATGGAAATAAAACTTTGAACTGATGATATGAATGAATGAATGACTGAATGAATGAATGAATTCTTTAGTTGTTCAACCTGCTCAGTCGCTGAAGTGCGGACCTTATCATTCTCAGCCTTTTGATCATCAGTTTTTGGATATTATAGGTTTCAACACCACCAACAGCGTCATTAATGATTTGTTTAGCTAAATCACTGGTAGTCAAGGGTCTAGTAGTAGTAGCAAGGCTAGCGGGATTCTCAGGGGCAGAATCACCACTACCGGAATAGCACTACTAGTCACCACCTTCTTGTTGGCAACGACCTAATACCATACGGTTACCAATCCCAAACACAATGTACCGCTGAGTCTACAAAAACAACGGAGAAAAAGTTCAGCTTGTCTGTCGTGCGTGTGTGTTGCGAAAACCGTCAGTGAGCACCACTCTCTGCAGCCTCATTCAAGATCCGCACACATACCTAATTGCATATGAATACCTCTCTACTCAGCGTTGTACTTACGTAGAATGGAAATTCAATTCTCAGGCCTAAGAGTAGGCATGATTGATCCATTTGGTAATGGGATAAAAAAGTATGTAATTATGAAAAGTTCAATAAGTATATTAGTCAAACCTTTGGTAACAAAGGTATGAATGGCACCTGAAAGTACACTTCCTTATAGAATTTTGGCAATTGGCAGCCATTTTGGAATAGCAATGCCATCTTGAATATTGTTTAACATTTTGTAAACATATGTAGGGATTAATAGGCTTAGTATAAATTAAAAGTGTGAAATAAGCATGAAATAAGAATCACGGGGAAAAAATAGATGGAAAAATAGGCCAATTTTAACAAGTGGCGGCCATTTTGAATTTGCCGCCATCTTGGTCGAAAACAATTTGGCCCCATATCCAGAAATATTCGGCATACAAAAAACTCTACCTTTGTGCCAATGTTCATGCCTTTAACACAATGCTGCAGAATACTTCCAATTACTCCTTCACCATTCTGCAGCCACATATTGGGCTTAGCATTTTACCATCCGTTAATGATTTACTTAACAAGGAATGCAACAATTTATCAAAAGCCGAAAAACTAGTCTAATGCATGATGAACCTTTTCGAGGTACTTTCGTCAAATATTTCCTCGTTGCATATATTGGTGTTAATCATTTACAAGATGTGAAATCTAATGATAGCACCTTCGCAGAATGGAGCGTAGGAGGTGGCACGTTCCCAATTCTTTGCATATTTCAGAATGCTAGTAAGAGAATCTGAGGAAGAATTAAAAATTATATGGTTTACACAAAGGGAGAAATTAAGAAAATAATTATCATAACACTTTAAGCACAAGTCGTATCAACAATGGACTATTATACCGAATACGGCTTTATGGCAGGTATATTATAGTTCCGAGAGCAAACATTATGACATTTACTTAGCACAATTTAGCAATTGCATGATCTATTTTACAGATGTTTTCTATGATTGTCATTTTGTGGACTTACCGCTTGTTCGAGGGAATCATTAGTCGCAGAGCCTTACAGAAGGACTTTGCTTGTACTATGTCGCAAGCAATTGTTCACATATAAAACTACTTTGGATCAATAGGACTTGTACCACTGGTAAGCTTGGAGCGGTTCTCGAATATGTTCATCCTATGAGGATCGAATTATACCAGTAGAAAACGTCGAATCAATTGTCACCATTGTATGGCTATTAACAATAGTCCTTACAATACTTGTTAGCTCCAAGCTGGGCAAAACTAATCAAAATCTGCGTGATCTGGCACAAGATTGGAAAACATAGTTGGACTACCAATATCAAATATACTTTGTGGGCAGTGACATCAAAAATATAAATACGTTCACTACATTGCGAGAACACGTTGGTTGTTGTCGCTTTATTGGCAAGTGCGGTTATATTCTAGTCAAAATTGTTGCTAACTTAAGTAGCAAGAATTGTAAGTAGCACAGACCCCCCCAAAAAAAAACCATTCAGGTATCAAGGACGTGCTGAGAAGATGCGTAACCAGGTGGCTCGCATGGTGATAGTCAACGGCTTGGTATTTTCCTTTGTACGGCATATTGGATCAGTTTCAAAACTTCTACGACCTATTGGAATTTTCGTGGCTTATTGACTAAACAAAGACTAACACATTGGTTATGGGTAAGACGGCTGTTTACTAAAGTAAATTCGGGCGAGTTTACCCTTTCGTGTACGCAGCTCTGAACTCGCGATATCGTGATGCATTTATTGAGGTGTGGTTTTCCATGCAAAAGGAAAAAATGACATGCAAAGAGACACCGCAAATATTATAGACACACAGAGTTTAGTTGATAAATTTAATCAGTCAGGACTATACGCCCAATAAGGGGATGAGTATTAATCCTCTTGCGTGGGATGCTGAAATGTTTGTTGCTGAATTTTACCCCATTGCTATAGTGGGATTCAGGCTAGATGTGTTTACACAGCTAGAGATTGTGAAGAGGATGAAACAGACTTCCCAAAAATCTAACTTTAGAAAATGAGGCAAGTTGTAAATGCTGAGATTATTCTAGATTGCAAAAGTAGGTATTTTCCCATGATGTAAGAATGTAAGGAAGGAGTTTGTTTATGCTGATGACGAGGTAATGATGGTTTTAGATGGGCAAAAACCACTTGTGAAAAATGTGATATAAGGAGAGAATGCTGGAAAGCCACTTTTGCAGCAGCAGTGCTAGCCCGTATCTAGAGTTATAGCTAGTTTTTTGATCTGCAATAATGGTAGATCTGTGCAGTAACATTATTGCCGGATTATTATATTTTGATACCCCGGGAGCTGAAAGCTGAACTGTCTGTTGTCATTTTAAAAGCCAAAAGAGCTGAATTATGGGAATCAAAAAGAATTCCCGTTGGTTTTGGTCCTAAAGGTGGACATTTAATGAGCCAAACAGACAGATTTTTGGTGGGTACTCTTGGATATTGTGCTGTAGTATATTAGTGTCGTCGAGGACAACGCCGCGTATTGAACTACTGGACAAATTATCGTAAGGACTGAGAAGATTCCCATGGGTGATATACTGTGGATTTATACTTTGCATGCTGTCATTTTGGAATTTCACTGTGAGGAAAATCATCGTTGAACGAAAACGCTTCTTTTAATTGTGACCAAGTAGAACTGTAAGGGACTGTAAACATCTTGTCATTGAGGGTAATATTATTCAATTGTAAAAAAGTGTTTTGACATACCAAATTCTTGAATCAATCTGCTTTAAAATCATATTAAATCTGTGTCATAATATAAAATCAGATCACTTGTGCACAGACTCATTTGTTGGGGTTTAAAGAGTATTTGATCTGGTGTCCACGAGATGTCGAACAGCATTATATTTTGCGCTTTTGTCCGCATTTTTTCACCCTGTGGCAAAAAATATAGCCATTACCGAAAATCTTCAAGACCCACGGACTCTACCCATACTGGTTTGCGATTCTTACAATCAATATGTTGCTCTCCTTTTTTTCCTGTATGGATTAGACCACTTTGTTAAATTTGAAATGTTCCGAAACAGACAATAGGGATATTATTTCAATTTGAAACATGTCTGGTAAGCCCGTATGAACCGGTGTAGAAGTAAATATTGTCTGGTGTACTCATTAGTCCGGGAACAATGGGGGAACAATAGGGCAATCGATTCAGTTGACTCTTCACGAAACAATAGTTCACGCTTATTCCGTTATGTCTATGGAGCCCCGGACTGTGGCTCACGCCGGACTTATATCTGCTTACACTGGTCTATGTGTCGCGGGGAAGAAAAAACCCACCTCCATGTGATACCTGACGGATTAGCCCAGACTTACCAGATGGTCTAGTTCCCAGCCAGCGACTCGAGCTTTTGGGCACGTGGCCGGAGAAGCCTGGGTGAACTAACGGGGATATATGGGTCTGGCATGATGCCTAGATTGACCAGCGTTAATATTCTTACCAGCACTACTGACACTTGGAATTCTAGCGACTATCATAGAGCTGGAAGGAAAATGAGGCTGGAGAATATTGGAACCAGGGGCCCGTTCCCCGAAATCGTGCGTAACCCTACGTAGTCTGTATACTAACTCAGGCGTATGTCCTACAATAACAGCATTTATATACCAGTTACACAGTGCTTGGATAAATTGGTTCACTCAGGCATGACAGAGTATGCACGAAGATTTACGATTGAGTTTGGGGAACGGACCCAGGGCTGATGCCTCCGTAAAGAAAATGAAAATGTTTCTATTGTTTGAAATGCTGGTTGCAACGGCATGTAGTAACCACATGTCTACCCCCAAACATTGGCTACATTATATGAATAGGAATTATTAATTAAATTATATACCGCATTGTATTATGTCGCAAATAGCATGAGTTGCTGAAGGCGCCACATAAACCAAAAAAACGGAAATTAAAGGAATTTGAACATCGCTTCACATAGAGGTTCCAAATCGCCTAGCCCCTACAAGCTTATTTATCACCACGAACACTGTAGCAGAATGTAGGAATACATTATACACTGTACCATAAATAAATTTAAATTGACTGATTCAAAAAGTGGAAAAAAGTACCTAAATGACCAGAAAACTATCCCAATCTGCAATTAGTACTTTTTGTCACTCTAAATCATGTGACGACCGATGCAAAATTGTATTGGAAGAACTGCATTGTGGGAAGAACATTATACATAATATTGCCTATAGTACTTCGTTGTGCCTTAAAGCGAAATGCCAGACTACTATAATTTGCGCTTCAACATATATAAAATACATTTTTGTTTCAAATGAATGTCTTTCGGTCAGAAAAATGACCACATATTATTGATATCCAAGTAAAACGTTTATAACATCTTCCATGAGTGCAGCCATTTGATCCTTAGGCCCACGAGAAAAAATGAGGAAATCATAGTGTGTCCTGAAATAAGTAGCCAGTGAAGGGACTAGGGTGAATACCATAACAAAACCTTTTCAGCTATATATTCTGTTCAAGAATTCCGACCAGTTTAATCGATCGTTACTGCGTTCTATGGACTTACTATATAATCCGATTTTCTGACCAGGAGTCCTTAGACATTCCTTAGACACTTGTTTTTATCTATTGACTTACAAAGTCATACAACGTCACCAATGCGAGCGACGTCACCAATGCCGAACATGGCGACCCCCATGGGGCAAGATTTATTAGTTAATTTTGCCAATAAGGCAATCAAATATTGCAGTAGCTATTCTTTCTTTCTGACCGCAAAGACAATCTTATAACATACTTAAATTTAAAAATTAGCGCTGCGCCTGTGAGTACACATTGGTTTATGGCTTTATTCCGTAAAACATAACTTGTTTTTACCAAAGATTACTATCAATCACGCTCTAAATCTGACATATACTCGAGTAAGCATATTGGACAGTATTGTTGCTACCGTAGTTCTAGCAGAGTTCATGGATTCCCTGCACCACCTGTAAACTAAATTCTATACATGATTTTTAGCAAACTCCAAGATATCTCTTTAAGAATTTTGATTGTCACCAAAATAAATATTGTCCCACGGGGTCCGTTGGCGGCCCATTTTTCGAATTTAAAGAGATCAGATATAAAAAAGTGGTTGATTAGTTGAAAGGTCAGAAAATATGTAACTTGAGCAATTGTGATGTTTAGTTAACGAGATATGGGTGAAAATGTGATAAGATCATTGAACTTTGATTGTACTGTTGGCCAAATATTCAAAATGCTGGGGTCAAGTGGTTGATTATTAGCGATGAGCAATCTGGAAATGTACAGTTTTTATGATTTAGGATCTTCAGTTGTGGTTTATTTAAGGAAAGAGGTGACTATTCTCTAATCCCATACAAAACAATGCAAATTTGACAAAAGGAATTTTACAAACGAATTTATCACCTAACTAAAACCATCCTAGATATTGCAAACGATATTTCTGGATTTTGTTCATGCTTTCATACCAAAACTTAAACCAATTGCTAGATCCTGCGTTTTTTTGGAACGTTTGGCCCTTGTACATATGACTTATCAAAAGTAAATGACCTTATCACAGTTCACCCATATCTTGACTACTAATTATCACAATATGCCAATGTATATATTTTCTATTTCTGATTCTTATGATGAGACAGATCATTTGAGATTACCTTTCAACTAAATCGAACAACTTTATGGACTGATCCCTCTTTATCCAAGATGACCACCAAACAGAACCCCGTGGGACAATGATTGATTTTGTAACAGAAAACAATCTATTTTAAGAAGATCATGTTAGTCAGAATCTACATGAATCCATTGTTTTTTTTTTTGAGAATTTATAGTTTTAAGGGGGGTGCATGGCCTGCGACTGAGGAAAGCCCTTTTCAACACTATATGTTGGCTGGGTATGGCAGGACGAGTCTTTGCAGATGAGAAAGCGTCTGTAAGTCAGGGGCACTGAGGACCAGAGTTATTTAAGCATTTGTACACGTAGAGGCATATCTTGAAATTCATCCGTTTTTTAATGGAGAGGCAGTGCGTGGACTACTTTCTTGCATGGCATCTGGAAAAGGTGCTTTAAAATGTCTGCAAATGCACTAGTTATCAGACGTATGTCTGCATATTAAAATTGGTCTACTTTTGAAAATCCATAAATGTGCTGACAGAAGACAATAAGTGTGCACGTATTGGGGGTAGGTACTGCCTTTTGCATTGTGAGAAAAATTTGAACTTCTGTCAACCGTTTTGGATAGATGGAGTGGTGTTTAGAGCTATAAATTGGATATGTTATGTGTTGAAGTCTTCTCCAGGGCCGAAAGGCTTGTGTTGTGTTTTGATGGAGGAAAAAGGTGGATTTTTAGATGATTTCTGAGGCAAGTTATTTCAAGGAATGAAGCACATCTAGAGACTTGCCAATTCGGAATATTCCATGTTCTTAAATGGGGGGTATCATATTGAGGAAATGTATAATGAGTGTTCTTGGAGAGAGTTGGAGCTAGTTGGTAAAAATATTGGAAATCGGAAGGCATTCGGGGATGATTTATAACAGGGAACATTGTAAGATGTGTTACTGAAGAAGGATGTATGTTGTTGTTGTTTTATCAGACCCGAATGTTACCTTTTTTGCGAGATGGTTTCAACTTGCATTGTGGACTGAAGAATGTTGAAGAATCAAGAATCAAATCCAATATCCCATAATACATCGTGTCAAGTTATCCTAAATAATGCTGGTAAATAGTGTAACATCACGGTCTGTACATACAGTCTTTAATATCTCATCTATTGTGTTATTGGATATGGTGAAATAGATTAAATGGTCTTATCTCATAGCTAATCACTTTGCGACCTCTAAATGGTAAATGTGAAACAATCTAGTAATCAAATGCAATATCCCAAAATACATTGTGTCAAATTAGCCCGAATAATGCTGGTCTGGTATAGCAGAATAACAGATGTAATGTCAGACCTCATCCAACTGTCTAAGTCCCATATTGTGTTGTGGGATATGTGTGAGATGCATGCATCATAATCCTTTAATTGTCCTTGGCCACTTAAAGGGCACACCACTTAGAGTGCTCCAAGGGGCTTCCCAATAGGCCTACTGTTTATTGCCTTATCTAATTGACAAATTACTGTGCCTACAAATAAATAAAATTTAAATAATTTTGCTTTTGTTGTGGACAGAGTTAGCTATACTCCAAAAAATGTTGTAAATGAGAAAAATCAGCCCAATTTGATATCTTAAACATGACATGCTGTCAATATAGTTAATTGTTTAGGTATTTGGAAGACTGTGTACATGTAGATTGGAAATGGGTGTGTAAGGATTTAATAGGTAGAATATAGGGGATGGGGGGCTCAACCTTTTCTGTGTAGGGATATGTGTGGGCCGACTTCTGAACTTAGGGGCTTGGGAAATGATTTTGTCTTTTAAATTAGGGCCTTAAATGGATTTAGAGGGAATTTGCAGGCTTTAGAAGTCAAATTTGACTCAAATTAAGCTTCTGAGGCAAACAATCTCCCAGAAGGGGGCCTCAAGAACTGAATGCTTCAACTGGAAGAATTAGTAACTCAGTGCTGGAGATGCGTGAAATAGGGTTGTTAGAAAGGAGAACCCTCGGTTAAGTTTGGAAAAGGAACCATGGGGTAGTTGCAGGAAGTGGACTCTGGGGTAATTGGAAAGGGAAATGTGGGTTAGTTGAGTATAGGGTTGTCTGGAAAGAGACCCATATCACTGAGAATATTAATTAGTCAAAAAATGTGTCTCATTTGACTAATTAAAAATTAGTCATGCAAATCACTTGTTTTATCATTCATAAAATGTACTTCAATGCTGGAAACATGTTTGCTATGTTTGAAGATAACCTTCCCATATTTTGACAGTCGTTTCATATTCAAAAATATTTTTAAAAAAAAAAAAATTTACATTTAAAATACTATTAATGACTGACGAATTTAATTGTCAAAATGACAATTGATTAGATTATTTTAGTCAAAATGACTAGAATTATTAGTCAAGGACACAAAAATGGACGAATTTAGTACACATTTGCCATTTGCTATTAGTCATTTGACGAATCTTGTAATTAAAAAGTCCAAATTTTTCAAAGTGTAGAATATTTTGCATTATGAAATTTAATCCGAAATTCCTTTACAAAAGCATCTTTTTTTATTACAAACCCCTTTTTAGTACATTCTTGTGGATTATACCAAATTCTGCATGACTATAATTTTAATTGGTCAAATAAGACCTTTTTTTACTAATTAATATGGGTAGTTGGGATTGGCCATCATGTAGATGGGAAAGGGAACTTTCGTGTCTTTGGTATAAATGTTGAGTGAGTGTGGAATCACAGTGCCCCTGGGTTAGTTGGGAAAGGGCACCTGTTTTAGATGAGGAGAATCTTAGTTCTTGAGAAGGATGCTCTGTGGCAGCATGGTCTGGTTCTGAGACGTTGAAAGCATCTATGGTAGTTGGGAAAAGGACCTGTGGCTGCGGAAGTAAGGACCTTGGACTCTGAGGATTATTAAAGTGTACACTGTTATAGTTGTAAAGGGGCTCTGGGGTATTTAGACAGGGGCCCTTAGGTAGGTGACAAAGTTTTCTAATACTACAGTCACGTCTGATAAGGTTTCCGTACGGACCATTATAACTACCCTAACCTTTGTACCCCCTCGCAAATCGCGAAAGCCGATAACCGCGCAATTCTTGTTACTATTAAGAAGTGATGGGAACTCAGGGATTGACAATTCAAACTAATTTGAAAGAATTATGTAGGCCTAATCTCTTGTCGGATTTTCTCACAATTTCAACATTGAGTCCTTTTTTTTAATAAAAAATATACTCTCTTTGTGTGTTTCAACCTCACATTTTTTAGGGGCGTGTCCTCAAAAGACCTCCGAATTTTTCAGTACATCACCGTTACTTCCAACGTTGAGTGATCCCTTCCCCAAGTTGAAAGTATGTCAATTAGGAAGTGATTAATGAGTAAATTTAGAATTACGTCTAATGAATTACTGCTCTTTTTCAGAGTAATATTGACACCCAACATATTAGTCATGTAATCTAATGAAGACGAAAACCATAATATGCCTATACCCTATGTGTCTTGCTTTTGAATATATACAATGACCGGTACGCGAGATGTCCGTCTTATGAAGAGTGGATCATCAATAGGATATTTGGCTATTAGAGTAAGGGTTGGGGTTAGCTAGCAGCTTGTAACATCAAGGTTTATGCAGACAAATTATAACCCTATAACCCGTTTTGCTAAAGTAAACAAGAAAATAATATTATTAGTTATCCTGACAAGTTGATCCCTAACAATAATAGTTGTCATTTCTCAAACCAAATGCTAAATGTGCACATTTAGATACAAAATATCTGGAACCGAGACCAATAAAACAAAATAATTATATACTCAATCCATATTTCAAGAACAATATTTTTAATTCCGGGATTTGCCCTACGTCTTGTTATATAGGCCTATTTTATATTTATTGACGCAAAACTTTACAATACCGTCCATATGCCAAGCAAGTTAGTATTTAACTGCATTTGCAGTAATTAAATTTAAAATGTACATTTTACCTGTACAGTTATGGTATAGAGCGGCATGTACATGTTTAACACATATTGAGTTTTAATATATGTCTTTTATAATAAAAGACCCTCCCAAATTTCGATTTAAACAAAAGTAAATACAAAAGAGATATAGGATTACATATAAATTGGTCACAAAAATTAAATAATCAGCTCTCACTCGCAGAGCTAACTAACTGAAATAGTCACTACAATAATTACTAAACGAATTAATTAATCACCGTGATGAAAATATTGAGAGTTTAACACACATACACACGCGAACAAAAAAAAAAAACGAATCAGACCAATTGACGACAATCAAGCGACCCTTCCTAGTGTTTTAATAACTTGTTAAGTTCCTAATAGAGACCACAATAAAAAGCATTCATACCTGATGATAATAGGCACATGGTAACTTTCACAAACGTGTCTCAGACTTTTGTCACCCATACAGACAGAGCCCACTTTTAATCCCAATCAATGAATGGAATTACCTTTAAATCGGCTTAGTTTATGTTAACGTGAGATTGTCGTAGGTTTACTGGTACAAATGTACTTACGACCATCTTAAGTACACTGTTCGTGAACGCTACTACCATGGTCGTAACAACGATCTAACCGGTGTAATATGAAATTTACTATCATAGTTTTCGGGAACGGACCCCAGGTCGTAATGTGCTCAATAATACTAGACTCCTGCAACTCCTGACTATCCTACCTCCGACAACAGAGACACTAGAGAACTCACTAAGAATGGACATCATGATTGATGCTACTAGTCATTCCTTACCAGATGAGACCCAAACTCATTTAAAAAAAACAAACCTATTATCCAGTATTCTCTACGTTTGGCCTGTCTCTGTTGGTATCTCTATTAGTATTGAGCAATTATTTACCGGCTTTGCACAGCTCACATTTAGAACATGATATATAGATTAGACCAACGAATACATTATTAAATGTTGTCGATCCCTTCACTCCAAATCTCCTTCACTCATCAGACGGACGACAAGAACACGACCTTTATTACCTACTTGTCTAGAAACTGCACATTTGTCTCGGGGACTTATTTATTTTGACTTGTTTGATTAAATATATTGTGAGTGCATTTATATAAGTGACCAGAGTTAGAAATATAAGACAAGCACGCTTATTGGGTTTAGCATTTAACGACGCAATATCTGTTAATGTTTTACTCCATGCTTAACCTAATTAAGGCATGGCAATTTATCAACGCCTTGAGCACGCTAGTCTTTTCGAGGTGTTTTCATCAATAATTCCTTGGTGGCAATTTGCTGGGGGAATCTAACGATAGAGCACTCCTAAATGGAATCTGTAGGAGTGTGTGAATTATCCATTTTTTGTTCACATTTTAAAAAATGCACAATCAAGCTTGAGGAAGAATTAAAATTTGGTTGTCAAACAAAAGTGAAATATTATCATAACATTTTTAAGCACACTCGTATCAGCAGTGGACTATTGGGGAACTCAGCTTTACTGGCAGTAAGATTTCTAGTTTGAGATTGCACACAACTATGAACATTTACTTAGCAACCTTTAGCATTTGCAGATCTTTTTACAGCGTGGTTTTCTCTGATCGTATTTGTGGACCTACGCTGTATCCGATGGACTCTTAATCGCGAAGCCTTACAGAAGTAGCTTCGCTTGTACTATGTCGCAAGCAATTGTTCACATTACTTCTTTGGATCAATAGGACTTGTACCAGTGGTAAGCTTGGAGCGGTTCCTCGCAATATGCCATCCTTTGAGGTACCGAATGATTACCGGTAGAAAACGTACCATCAGATTGGTTACCATCATATGGCTATTAACACTAGTCCTTACAATACTTGTAGCTCCAAGTTGGACAAAGCTAATCAAAATATGCGTGATCTGGCCACAAACTGAAGCGTACGTTGGATTACCGAATACAATATACTACTGTGGTGCAGTTTATGCAGTTACATCAAAATATAAATATGTTCACTACATTTGCGAGAACACACTGTTTGTTGTCGCTTTCTTGGCAAGTGTTGTATTCTACGTCAAAATTGTTGCTACCTTAAGTAGCAGAATTGTAAGTAGCAACAGACATTTCATGTACCAAGGACGTGCTGAGAAGATGCGTAACCAGGTGGCTCGCATGGTGATAGTCAATGGCTTGGCATTCTTCTTTTGCTTGGGCCCATCCCAGCTTTACAATTTTTATAACATAATGACATTTTCGTGGCTTAATCCTCGGCAGTACTATATATTTTTATGGGTAGGACGGTTGTTTGCTAAAGTAAATTCGGCGATTAACCCTTTCATATACACCGCTCTGCACTCAAGGTATCGCGATGCATTTATAGTGGTGTTTTGTTGCAAAAGACAACCTGACATTCAACGAGACACCACAAATATTATGAATACACCAGTTTAGTTGACACTATTAAAATGGTAATTATAATGACTGTTATAATGTACGACAATAATGTTCTTCAATTTTATTCACCATAAGAAATGATACCATGTTGCAATTATATAATAAAAGTAATACAGACATGAATTGTCTGCTAGAATTACCACTGAGCAGCACTGGAGGGCCTACAATAAGTAGTGACTCTCTTATAGGAAGTATACAATAATATACAAAAAATGAACTTGAACTACCGGACCTGACTGTCAAAAATGCAACGCACTAAAACAAATTTGGTGCCAAATAAAAACTAAATTTCCATTAAACTTAATATTATTTATATTATCTGGTCCGTTTTAGCGATAAAATTAGTGTTAAAGCGATAGTTCACTTTCCCGAGGAAACAACCGATTAAAAAACCCATATCCATGATTTCGCCATTCCACTGAAGGCCTTTGGTCCAGTGGATTGAGCGTTGGGGTTCGAGGCCCCGCTGCTGCAAACGTGTTGTATCCTTGAGTAAGGCGCTTTACCTGCAATTAATCATCTCACCCAGTGAGTACAAACATTATCAATGTGGGAGGAGCTAACACCCCCCCCCCATAAAAGCTTACAACCAAATGTGTGCTTTAAACAAAGTTTCGAAATTCGGAGGGGTAAAGAATATTGCATAAAAGACTTGGTAAGAAGAGGGTAAAAAAACAGAACGCCATTTTTCCTTTGCCGAAAGGGAATAAATCAGCACCTCTAATACAATTAAGTGTATTTTCACTTCAATTAGTCCGATTTTAATTATTCCAATTCGTATGAAAAGGTACAGTGTTGTTTAGTAAGTTGGAATATTTACCAAAACCTAATATGCATTTTTGGTGAAAAAATACAATTTTGGCTATTGTCGGTACTATCATTCTAGGGATACCCTCTAAGACTGCGAAATCGTGCAGATTCCACGACAGTTCACGGTCATCCTGGGGGTAAAATTTACAATTTAGCCACAAGCTCATACAGGTAACAATCATTTTGCGTGAAAAACTACTGCTAAACAGTTACGTATATGACTCTATTTGAAAGGCGCCTTTTCAATAGATACAAAGCGCCTTTGAGTAATACGATTGAAAGAGGATGAGTTTTGAGCATTGACTTAAACTTTTCCAGTACTGGCACTACGAATGTGATGGGAATCTTTTTTTTTTTCTGGTATATTTTAATATCCAGGTTACATCAGCGACGCAACGTGTAGAGTTTGAACAGTGTGCACACACACAGTGTCTCCTGGAAATATGCGATAAAACATGCAGATAACACCTGGATCGTCATCAGCATGTGGTATTTTACACCGTGGTGACGGAGGATACGACCTATAGTACATTTATGTTTTATTCTGCCATGTAGGAACCTCTTGGATCATAATTGTTGATATACAGAATTAGAACATCCAGCTATCTCTTGATCTTTCACAGCAATAAATGTACTTAATCCACACATGCAGCTTGGCGCTTGGTAGAACATGGAAATCTGTGTTATGTGGGTAGAAGAAATAGGGTCCCTGCTCACACATGGAATAAGCAGCAAGTTGTTACATGTCTGCATGTATGGGATAGATCCATTTATTGCTTTGAAAGATCAAAATAGATGAGTGTTCAATTGCATATCCATATCGTTTCGCACTCTTTCCTTCTCTCCTCTCTCCCTCTCTCTCCTCTCTCCTCTCTCTCTCTATCACTCTATCTCTCTCTCATCTCTCGCTCTCTCCCTCTCTCACTCTCCTTTTCTTTGGCTTTCTAACTCTCTTTCCTTTTTCATGCACGAGATCACGTATGTACTAACCATTGGCATTACACCCATTAAAAATTAACTGACCATACAAAAATTAACCCATCACTTGACAACGTCCATTAATTAATTACGTCAACCGCGGGTTTCGTGGTTACCCACCAATTTTCTAAGTACATGCTGTTTGTCTATAATCTTATGAGCATCAACAACACGACCCATGCAATCGGACATTTAAAACCTGTTTTCATATTTGGTTGCAATCAATACTATTAATGGAAAAGTGACATTCGCGCGTGTGCCAAAGACATGCCTTGCATGTCCTTCAAGAGACACTGGCACATTTGAAAAATAGTGCGCCTCAAGATTTTTTCAAATCGATATTTTGGCATGGTTGTAGGCTTTTATATACAAAAGCCCTCACCCGACATGAATTAAGACCAAATCACTTCTTATGGGTAAACAAACGATTTTAATAATTTTAGAACGTCGCCGGCGACAGCTAAATTCCAGCAACGACGAAAGGCGTTTAACACAGAACACGCACGCCGTATGCATGTTGTCCCACGCTATGCACACTGTATGAGCGGTCTATAACCTTTGTGGTTTTAATAATCCGTGAGTACGAAGTCGTATATTCATGTAATAACACATTTGTTTGATTAAAGTTATGGAAAACGTAAAAGTGTGGCCTACAACTTACTGGATGTCTTATCCTCATTTCATGTCCATATCTGTTTTGGGGTGTGTTTATTTTTATGTGTACAATCTATCTCTGTTCTTCCAATGGCCAGACTAATCATTTGGAGCAAACTGAAGAAATTTCATATTTTATAAATGTTCCAGTGCCGCTTGAAATATTGCAAACAAAGTCAATTTCTCTGTTAAACTGTAGGCTCACTTTTTCACATGATTTTAATATCAGGCTATAAACTCTGCTGTCTCCCATCTAATTGTTGCCTCTATATCCCATCCTATTTTCGTGGGATTAAAAATAACAACTATTTCATATGTTTGCCTTCGCAAACGAGTGGTTTGAGTCCAGTGATTCGTTAATATATTTAAGTAACCATTCGACAAATCCAAATTTGCGAGAGCTGCTTTTATCATTATATCTTCAGAATTTGCTTGTTTTGAATCATAACGTGTGCGTTATGCAGGGCGTTTTCATACATGATTTGAATACAACACACCCGGGTTACCACAGCCGATGACCATCTACATGATCCAGCATATTAGCCAGATTCCAATCAAGACTCCTTGATAATGGTCACAGTACCGCACTGATATTTATGTATGGCCTTTCTTAGTTGGTAATTACTGGATCTTTTTTAAAGGGTCAAAGTTTAAATCTTTGGGTGACAAAAGCGACTTTTACAAGTACTCTATGTTCAGATTTAAAATGTATTTCATATGCTTTTTCTTTGAAAGGAGTCTATCTCTCCATTTGATGCTTTCAATTGATTGCTCGGCCTAGGCATCCTAGTATGCTCGATAGGGTTCAAATCAAGGGAGCAAGCAGGCCATGTATCTGCGTGACATTGTCGTCTTGCAGCCGAAATTTGTTTACTCAACCTTCTTGCATGCGCAGAAAGTGGTTTTTTGCCAGAATGTTCCAGTAACGGCGGCGTCATGTTTCCATCTGTCACCACCATGATATTTTTCCTTCCAATGAATACCGGCCCATACCATTACTGAGTCCACCACCACCTTGCGCCTATTCCTGAAAACTTCCATTTCGGAGATTCTCACCACGTAACGAAGAAAGCGTTGTCTTCCCTCTTGATGGTCAAGGGTGTAGCGGCTCTCAACCATAACACACATTTCCAAAGTGGCTGATGCTTTAATTTCTGTGCTCCCTCAGCCCAGCGAGTCGTCAAGTCTGTGGTAACGGTTGGTCCGTGGACATTGCCCATTCATCTTGCTCGGTAATCACGTTAAAGCATCTCCGATTCCCGATTGTGGGATACTTGATTCCATATGCTTCCCCACAAACGACGACGACGGCTCGTTGGCATTTTCCGGGCTCTACGTCACAGATTAAGCAGTCGCGATAAATCTCCTCTGGCAGTCAATCGGTCGTCTGAAGATTATCGTGGCCTCAAATGAGCCCCTTTGATGTCTGAGATTTAAAATACAGACATACCATATCCAGAGGAACTCATGCTTTTTTGTACCCTTCCCGTCGGAGTGCAGTGTTGTATAATGCCGTTGGAGGCATAGCCTAGGGAAGCTGTGTGCCCCCCCCCTCAGTTTTTTGTTGTAAAGGTAACAACCAATTCTGAAAAAATGGGCTCCTTGCAAACCGTTTGGAGGCAGATAAAAGGAACAAACCACAGGCGTCTGGCATTTTATAGCTCCACAAAGGCATTGTTACGTAATTCAAAATTACGCATGGGTTAGCTTCACTATTGGGGACTCCTTATTTTAATCATTCACCTACTTTAATGATTACTGAGGCGTTCAAATAGACATACGTTTTAAGATTGGTCTGAAAAAAACCATTCCCACTTTATACGCAACAGTTATTATTATTATTATTATCATATATATTTGCTATCCTGTGCCTAGGGGGAAATTGGCTTTTTGTTTTTTACTCCTTACGGCCTTTATGCCTTCGACCTAACGCCTCCCTTTGTATTTCGTTTATCCGTTTTGGATCACCAAGAATATGAATAAATTACTTGTGGCTGCAAATGAAGGATAATCCATAGAATACACAGGATATGAATATTAATTAAATTAAATACTATAAGTCTTAGAGCTCATTATAACAATGAATTATTAAACCTTCCTCCGAACATCATTTAAGTACTTATTATTTATTTATGAATATGATTATTTTTTATTAATTCTATTAAGGAGTAATGGCCAATCGTTCAAAGGTGTCAACATTCATTCTTACCAAGGAACTTCTGTCCGACTATGGCCCCAACTCCACGACCTGTCTTGGAAGCAACAAGCAAATAGATGTCATCATTGATCTGACACTACAGCAAGTCATCGAGTTGGTAATAATTATTGTCATTACGATCATTTGACATCGTTATTCAAAATAAACAGGGATTGAAATGCTTATATATTATCCCTGTTCAGTCGTAAATAAAGTGAACCACATAGTTTGCAAATCTGTTGACACCAAATTAACCCTATTGGCCCTTTTGCAAAAACGTGTAATCTACAGTAATATTATGTAATCTGTTTGTTTTGTACATTCGTACAAGAAAAAGAGAGAGCAAGACACAGAAAAAGACAAACCAGACAGATGGTAGTTTAATGAATAGTTCATTGCTATTACACCAGCACCTCAGAGCCTCGCCTACTTTTATGTCTTTTAAGATCAGCACTCATTACTATTAGAACTTATTAGATTATTTTGAATTACTCATGTGAATGAAATGATTTAGGCACAGATGTATTCATTATCACCTAAGACTTGCATCTCATTGGATCTTCTTGACATTTTTACGTTTTATTGAAAAACCTATTCTGGCGGCCAGTTTGGACGCCACTTTGAATTTAACCATGTCAATGAACTTAATTTTAAGGCATAAGATTATGTTAATTATTAATCTGAACTGTTGAACTCGTTTAATTTCTTGACATTAATTTTTTTATATCTTGTTTAAAACTTGTTTTAGTGAAAACCCACTATTTTGGCGGCCATTTTGGACTCCATCTTGAATAAGCCCCCTTGGAGCCACTTTCAAATTTTGGCGAACATCTCTGATTATGTTTTTGGTCATAAAAGAAACCTAAAAAAAGTTGGTTTGGTTTAGTTTGGCAGGCCGTCAGCAATGCGGGGTGTGGGGGGTGGAAACACCCCCCCACCCCAGCGATCCTCAAAAAGAGAAAGAAATGAAAAAGGAAAGAGAGAAGAGAGAGGAAGGAAAAGAGCAAGAGAAGAAGAAAGAGGGAAAGAGAAGATGAAAAGAAAGAAGAGAAAGGGGAAAGATAAGAATGAACAAAAAGGAGAACGACCATCAGAAACGCATGAGATTGAAAATCCCAGACTTAATAAATCCAAATATCACAAATATTTGGATTCCCCTCAAGCCAATTAGTTTTGTTCCAAGCTAACCAACGGTAATCCTGAATTGTTAATGTGCCAACAGTACTTGTGATCAAAAAATGTGTAAAATAAAATGAGAAAACACGAGGGGGGGGGAGCCATGGGCAATTCCCAAGTTTGGTATACCAGTATAAGGGGAATTTCAGTCGGGGAGCTGAATGGGTCAAGAAAAAATTGGTAGGGATCGATTCCTTAGCCCCCGCACATAAAATTATAGGTCTAATGGCTTGTCATTTGAATTAATTACTATACTTAACCCTTCAAATAATGACCTTTCTTCATAGCTAAAATCCAAGAGCTTCCAGGGGCCCACCCCCTGGACTCAGGCAGGGGCTCTGCTCTGCCTCAGCATCCGTTTAAAGACATTGGCCGATCAGCTATAATGTGTATAGTTCCCCTTCAGCGGTACAAGCTTTTACTGCCCAGTGATCAATGTATCAGTGAGCCAAGTTAGAAACCTAGTCTTTTGCTTTGAATTGGTTACCATTTACCCCTTAAAAGTGGTATCTTGAAGGTTATTGATAGCTGAAATCCAAGAGCTTCCGGGGGCTTCGCCCCCTTGGACCAAGAAGGGCTCCGCTCCTGCCACCACACCATTAAAGACATTGGCGCTCGCTATATGCAATTCTCTTGGCAGTACAAGCTTATAAATGTATATGCCCGTCTCAGGGAGCAAATTTAGAAACCAGTCTTTACTCCGGTCTTTACTTTGAATTGGTTGCTATTCACCTAAACACGTGGCCATTTTGAAAGGTTATGAATAGCTTAAATTCAAGAGCTTCCGGGGGCTCCGCCCCCGGACACCGGCAGGGGCTCTGACCCTGCACCCCGCCGGGGCCCTAAGCGGGGCCCCCTGTACCACACCCGTTCAGGGATTTCCGGTTTGCGCACGTTGTGTCAAGGCACTTGCGGTGTGCAGTTCAAAACGATCAAAAAAATCGGGTCTGTAAGACACTAACTTAAGGCCTTAAGGGGCCCGAAACCGTGCGATGTTGTTATTGTATTGTTTTATTTCGCTCACTACGCTTACAAGGACTCTTACTGCCAGCGATAACATTTTTTCAGTTTACATCCCCCCTGACAAAATGTCTAGCGACGGCCCTGAGTTCTGGGGGTGCAAAGGAGGTTGTCCTGTCTCCCCTAATAACAGTCTATGATTAAGGATAAGGACCACGCCTCTGTGCATTCGACAGGATAATCGCACGCGACCGTATGGGTAAGTGCAGGCAGCACGAGAGCTGGAGGCTCGAGTGCGCCTGCACTGACCCATACGGTCAAGGGCAATTATCCTGAGAGTGCACTGCGGCGTGGTCCTTATCCGTCATATACTTTGAGAAACACAATACTAGCAAATCATTACGTTAACATAAAATTAAACGTAATTATCTAAATTTTGAGGGGTAGTCGGTAGTGGTAGTTTTTAAATAAATTAAAAACACTTCTACACTCAAACATGTCCAAAAGTTATACTCTATAAATAGTGCCAAAAAGACCTTGACCGCAAATGCATTGTTGATTAGTTGTTTTGAAATGACTGGAAGTTGCGAGAAAAATCAGACTCTCTAAGACGATTAGAGGGCCTAATCTTTCTCGCACCTCCTGCAGTTTCAAAACAAACCCAATTAGTGATGAAACGCGTCATGAAATTGAAAGAAAGATAGACTTTTCGCACTGCCCCCACTTATGTTTCCAAACAAAACCCATCAGTGACGATCTGCATATAAATGCATATAAAATTTCTTATTACCAATTCCAATGCCCACTGTGTTAGATGTTAAAGACCGATGCAGACATATTGTACAAAAAATGGAACTGGTTCTGCATTGAAAACGATTTTATTGGTGAATTTTGGTTTATTGAAGTTACACTAATCCTCATGGGCCTACTATTGTATAGCAACATGATATACTCCATTTCCTTACATCCGTGCAGTGATGTCATAACATTGACGCAGCTTTACGCACGCGTCAATGTTATTGCCATTCTTTCGGCGCGAGTGTATTGTGGTTAAAAAAAGCCGTTCGCTTTAGCCCAAGCGCGTGCGGTATACTGGTGCGCCCATCAAATCTAGCGCTGACGTCACGCGCACAGAGGTAGGGAACGTTAAGATAGCAGCTAACTTTTCTGAAAGGCTTCTAATTTGACAAATTATAACATAAGGAACATTTTATTATATGTAAGATCAATATTTAATGTCAAACGTATCGGTCCTTGAGGGTACAAAAAAGCTTGTTCTCGTTAATTAAGATTTACGCGTTTCGGAAAAGAACAATACAAAAATCACATTATTTGGAATGGTCTGCGCATGTGAATTCAACTAATACTTTCAACGAGAAACCAATATTTTTTCAACTCAATAATTTAAGTTAGACTGACACCTTAGATTGTAGTACTAATTTCGTTGAGAGTATATACGATGCGGGTATATTACTTGATATTGAGCTGTAAGTCGATATCAAATGATTGACGGGGTATTTCTAGTAGCTAACAGCGAGTTGTGACTTGTGGTGAACCGCGTGCATTAAAAAAAAAAAAAAATCTGACGAACCGTGCATTCATGATGACCCGTGCATTATCTGACAGAGACCAGTGCATCGGAAAAATAATGCACGCTGAAAACAATAGATAATCAACACGAGTGAAGGATATAATGGAATAAAGCATGGAATTGAAGGTTGATGCTAGCCGTCAGGAAAGTGCATGTGACACAATAGAGCAAGTCTTTTATTGAATGGCCTCCATAGAAAAAATCGTGGCGACGAAGAAAAGAAACAAGGTCAGGGCTAGCGATACCAGGTTACAAGCTTTTAATGGTAACGCTAGAAAACATCAAATGTTCTGACTAAGCTAAACTACATCAGCGCATGTAAATACAGATCACCATGAAATTGAAAAATGTTTAATACCAGAGATTTATTGCTAGTCGATATCGCTTTTTGTAAATGCGCATTAGCATCCATATATTAAATCCAATATTAAAAGAGTAACCGGCATTAGGAAGAGGCATTTTATGCTTCAATGGAGTGAGTGGTCAGTTAAAAATTTTCGTGGTCAACAGTTACTTGTGAACCGCTCACATTTTATGACGCAAAATTATCAAAGTCATTTTTGGCCCAAAATTTTTTAAAGTGTTTTTTCTTTTTCAAAAGTTATTGATAGTTCTATTGATTAAAATCAGACAACCCGAATAAACACAAAGGCCGGTTTCGCATTTATGTCAACAAAATGAAAATTTCCAAAATTAAAATCATTCAAATAACTTGAATTACGTATAATATTTATAATCTTTCCCTGGAGATGTCAAGCGCACGATAGTGTTGAAAAAAAAACATGTGCGCTTGGCTGGCTGTCGAAACGGCGACCTTCGTATCACATGCACGACCCTCTTACCAACTAAAACTATCAAGGCAGGGTTTGTAGAGGGGCGATAGGTATCATCTATGGTGTTAGGTTAGGAAGTTGTCCTTCGCTTTCCTAGCGGATAGCATTGAACTGTATATTTACACTATACGATTTATAGTTGTTTGAAATTAACTTCTAACAATTTACAAATACAAAACTATAAATTTTTTATAAAAAAGAATTATGTACGTTTAATAAATAAATATTGAATGAATCAACTAACCACGTTTGGATATATGACAAAAGACAAAATGGAATGTTGCGGACGCTCGTTCTAAAAACTGGTTTTGAACCACATTCTTGTTAGCTCAATATTCCCAACTATTATCCTTAAAGTGACAGGAGGAGATTTTTTAGGATACGAATTTCTCTTCAAATTTCACGGATCGGCTGTAGACCACCTACCGAGAACGTTCGAAGGTTTATGGGACAAACAGGTGCAAAAGAAAACCGCGAACCTTGTTGTTTTGGAACTTGCTTGCTATCGTTAATCGTCCCCCATAGAAACCCATGCTTTGACTTTCTGTTGTGCACGACAGAAACTATTAATCATTCATCTTATTACATAAAGAGGTTTGATCGGCTTATTCCTTTTCAGGGCTGTGATCTAATACTTGGTAAGCATTCCAAAGATGTAAAAACCCGGGGTTCGAGGAAAATGGGGCGCTTCTTTCTGGAAACTCCTCATGTCTCTTAAAGGGACAATGGGAGATTTTGTGGATTGAGTACCTTCATAGCCTACCATGTTTTTGGAAGTCTCACAGGGTATGATGCTTTTATTTTTCGTGTTGTTTTACTTGTGCATTTGTTCTTTCTTCCCGGATCCGGGAATAAAGCAGTTTAGGTATTGATCATCGTTCAGAACTAGTGACTTCTCGACGTACAGTAAAACATGCAGTATTGTTTTAATGTGACTACATATTGAGAGCGTGGATTATTGATCGCTCATCCTGCTCTTGAAGCGAAAGCTAGTGGTGTTGTTTTACTTTTATAGAGTGAATTATACGGATTTAGTGACACAAGCACCAAACATCATCAACAGACAAAAACAGAAGTCCACTCTGACAATCTAATCTTTCAAATTATGAACATATTCAGGACATCCGTAGTAATCTTCGGCTTTCCGAATGTCGGTATCAACACATCCCTCCAAAATGAATTAAGATCCTCGAAAAATATGGTTGTGAAGTGACACGGATAAAAAAAATTCAGACTAATGAATTAAAACGATGACTACTAGCACTCGAAGAGGTATGGTTACCCATAGCAAAAACTAATGCATACAGCAGATAACTAGCTGATAATCTCCAGGTAGTTATCTGAAATTCCAGCCAGGCAGAGTTATCTGGTGATCATTCGCTATTTCACATGTAAATCAAAGTTACCTTCTAGCTAGCAGATAACATTTTCCAGTTAACTTGCGGGTAGCTGCATTATTTTTTCTTGATAACCAACCGATTACTTTTTGGTAACCAGCGGATATCACTTTGATTAATTGATAACAAGCTGATACTTTAATTCACTTCTTCCAATAACTAGCCGATTTCTCCCAATATCGGCAAACCAACTTTCCAAGTCGATCCCACCCACTTGATGACTAACTGATTACTTTTTTGAGAACCAGTCAATCATTTTCATCTTTAATTGTATTCGTCATTATGTATTAAGGTCAAATAGTACATCAATGGAAAATTCAACTGGCAACTTTTAGCCTATATGGAAATTTCCATCAATTGGAAAACTTAAAACTAAGCTTTAATACACTTTACAGTCCACTAACGTGTTATTGATAAAGTTGTATACCATGTATACCTTATACGGCAATGCCCTTCCACACACGCATAAGGCCAACCTCAAGCAGTGGGAATGTGTTCGGACTGCTGCCCCTTCCTCAAGGGGGGGGGAATGTTACTACAGGGAAAAATTTAAAATCGAGTCAAATTGTGTTTTAATGTACATTAACATGTTCGTCTCCTTATAAGGATTAGAAAAAGTATATATTGCCTAGGTTCCGACCTTTAGTTAAGCGCTATAGCCCCATAATGGTTCAAGGTCATCCTGGGGTAAAATTTAACCAATGCTCAGATTTTTGTTTAAACTGTTGATAAGTTGTTTGTATTGCCTCACAGGATCCAAAAATGTATTATTTTACAGTGTGTGACATTTGGTTGGCTAATTACATAGCAAAATGTCGCAAGGGTCTATATGGTCTATGGGGTCACCAGAACTTTCCCTGGATGTCGCAATGGTGATATCAAAAAATCAATTTAAATGCATTTTCTGTTTCAGTATGACACAAAGAATCATTTGACACCACTTTAAACAACATCGGAGCATTTACCCCCAGCGTGACCTTGAACCATTACGGGGCTATACCGCTTTAACTAAAGGTTGGAACCTAGGCAAATATATATTTTTTGTAACCCTTATGAGGACACGAACGCGATAGTGTACATTAAAACACAATTTGACTCGATTTTAAATTTTTCCCTGTACTAACATTTCCCACCCTTGAAGAAGGGGGCATCAGTCCGAAAATTTGCACCCCATCATTTTCTGACAGTTTAGGTCCTATTGAAACCAAAACAGCAACAAAATCAATTTTAGCATGAAAATCCTACGGGAATACACACCAACCCACACTATCAGTAGAAGTATGAACAGAATGTCCATTCATACTTCTACTGCACTGCATTGTCATCTGTAAAAATAGCAATTGAGTCATGTAATCTGATGTAAAAGGAGATATATTCTGGGCTCCATAGATGACAACGGAATAAAGCATAAAACTAGTGTTGCTGAAGAGTCGACCGAATCGAGTGCTCCATACTATTCTTACCGTTGCCAGTGGGCTATGAGTTCGGGAGGCTATATCTCCTGCCACACCGGGACCCGAGTATTTCATAAATCAACCGACTGGGTTTTTGTTTTTGTTTTGTTTTTCAGAATGAAAGGGACCAAACCCTGAGGCTTAGTGCATATTTGGCAACAGTGAGTTATATCATTCAGATTTTACAAATTGTATTTTCTTTCTTTCTTCACCCAAGTAAATTCCAACAAAAGTATCTTTCCTTAATATGTTTAGCCTTTAAAATTCTATATTCATCCTAATAAGTGATTGAAATGATTGAAATAATAATTGGTAGTAGTACACTACTTTCTTTGTCAAAATAAATTATTATTAGTTAATGAAAGTTATTGTATTCCTTTGATCTAAACTTATGACATCATAAGCTTTAATTTTTATTTTAAAATGAGATGCAAGCAACGTATCATCGGAGATGGAAAAGGAGAAGGTATTCTAAAGCGTTGTGGTCTGATGAATGCAGGTTTTACCTTCTGGGAATTGATGGAAGAGTGCGAGTATGGCGACGAAATGGAGAAAGCAATGAATGAGAACAGGGTGTAGAACCATACCAAGGTAGAGGTGTGATGGCATGGGTAGGGATCTGCACTGGTTGCAGAACTGATCTTGTGATCTTACAAGGACGACTGACTACTCAACGATATGCTGGTGAATTCCTGCACCCACACGTCATTCAAATGGAAGGAGCAATTGGTGATGACTTTCTATCCATGCAGGACAATGCAACCCCGCATACTGCCAATGTCACATCTAGATTCCTTGGAGAGCAGCCAGAAAGAGCAGAGTATAGACCGTATTCAATATGACGTCAGCCACCAGACATGTTGGTGGACAAGATGCATACATTCCAGGACTACAATACATTAAGCTGTCAATCGATCCATGTTTAGCGATTGCACAGGGATCATTGACAGGTGAATGTATTGTAGTACTGGAATGCGTCTATCTTGTCCACCAACATGGCTGGCTATTGAATACGGTCTATTGATCGACACATAAAGGAGCACACTACACTGGCTCAACTTGGTGGAATTATCCAGCGAGCATGGGATCACATTCCTCAACAGAACCTCAACAAAAAAAAAAAAAAAATTGCTGTAAACAGATGCGTAAACGCTGCAATGATGTATTCCGTGCGTTGGAGAAAACATTCACTATTTAGTCAAAAAACCCTGAATGACAAATCAATTACGCTTATTTTGATTTGAAACAGGCATTTCACACATGTACTTCTTTTTTCATGAAAAAATGCAATATTCAAAGAAAATGACTTTAATTGATATGATGAAATAAAAGCTTACATCTTCTTCATTGCTTGTTTGTCTGCGCATCTATGATTGTTTGTTTATTGTTTGTTATGCGTTTTAAGCCGTATTTACTTAAGACTGGCAATGAATAATAGAAATGGAAAAATGAAATCGTTGTTTTGTAAATTGATAATGTGTTCACTTAAAAAAAAGTGCCCACTGTTTCTGAAAAGCATTTTTGAAAAAAAAGGAAGGCAACCAAACTTTGGGGCAGAGCCAAATGTTTCTTCTTCTCAAGACTTTTTAAAATGTTCAAACATACCAGTTCATATCCAAACGGCATTATAATTTTTATGGGGCTGGGAACTTGAACATTTTAATTTTTTAGGTTTTTTCTTTTTTTAAAAAATTATCAAGAATGGAGTTTGAATGGAGTTGTGATATGACCCTTCTCGTAGACTATGAGATCACAATGTCCTTGTAACGGAAATTATAATGTTTAAACAGTGACTGAATATGCGCAAGTGCTAGTCCGGAACTACGACCAACTGGAGGGCCCCCACGGGCGTAACCTGAATTCACTTTGTATTTTGCCCACTCTGCTATATCTATGCATGTTGAGTACGGGGGGTCGGTTTGAGTTGTCACAACCAAGCATGTTTAAAATTCAAGATTTCTCGGACCAGAGTGTAATGTGTAATTTCCCGAATGGCAAGATGTTGGGAAATATGTTCTTCACACATATTTGATCAAATTGAAATTAGTGTGGACTGGAAGGTTTGGAACATTTATTGTACAGGTATGTAAATTGCGTCAAATTATTTTTGGCATGTTTTCACCAAACTCTTTTATAAAATGAATCTCTATTTAGAGAAATAATAAAGGTATGATTTTGGGAACCGGTACTCTCTTACGAAGAATTGAACCAGGCGATACCATTATTGTAAGTGGAAGACAAGGCCGGAGGGCACCCGAATTTCCTTCCACGCAAAAATAATGGTTGTCGCGGTTCATTCGTCGTTTGTTAAAAGAGAGTCCGGTTCCCAAAAAAGCCTACCTTTATTCTCATTCTTAACAGCTTTTCATTTAAGGTCATCTTTAACCCAATTTCGCCATACTTTACGGCTTAAATAAACAAGAAAGGACTTCCATCAACCAGTGAAAACAATCGAACAACCCGCTGAACGCCACGATCATACGAAACGAGAAGCAATGTTGGCAGGCGAGCGAGAAAGTAGCAAAACGCGGCAGGGGCCTAGGCGCGAGCGCTCAACCAAAAATAACTTCAATTACGCAGCGCGTACTACTTGGAGTTCAATTAAACGAATTGAACCCGGGCTCAGCACATGAAATTGATTACATTTTCACAGCTGTTTAAGAATTATAGCTATATACCTTGACAATAATTTCTGGGAGTTGGTTATTAAAAAGGCGATAGTGTTTTTTAAACCCTTGTAACAAGAAGAACACTTGGTTATCTTTTACAGCAATCCCAGCATTTTACATTTTTGACATCTGTATTATGGACTTTTCCTCCCGGGATTCCGACCCACCACTTTCTCGAGGGGCACCCTCGCTAATGTGTTCATTTAACCTCATAGAAGACAAAATCACTGAGAAATGATGCTCTGCTCTCACTGTCACAGAATGCCCCCAAAGGAACCAACTAAATACCATACGATGTTCTATTACACTTAACTTAAAATGACGAAATCGTATATTTTTTTAAAGATGGTGGCATCATAGATTATCTGACGTGGAACACAAGCACTACCCTGATGTTCCCTTTTTGGTTATTCCAACTATGAAATAATTGGGAGACCAGACATCCATCTTTACGAAAAGGAGGTCTTAATTACAACACCCCCACACAATTTAACTTTACGCCACCCTTACACTGAGATTTTGCAATTAAATTTTGGAGATTGATTAGAGTATTTAAATTAAATAAAGAAGTCTTGAAAAGAAGTAGGTAATTATATATAGTATACTTAGTTACTTAGGCATGACATGAAACAATAATTACATTCCATTTCAAATATGATTTTAGGTACGGTGGTAACTGCAGTTGCAGTGAGCTTAAGTCAATTTTATGCATTGTTATTGACTTTATTAGCTAAGAGATCTGAACAAATGAAATGAACATAGTAATTGAAATTTTCAAAACTCGAATTGAAGATCGGAATGTAATACGATGACACTGCTGGAAAATAAGAGGTCAAGAGTCACCTCAAAGGTTGGCATGGATTTCACATTTGCTTTATTTGTACCAAATCAATTCTAATATTACAGAAGTAGCAAATCTAACTTGAAGTACAATATCCAATTGAAGCCCTTAATAAACTACCATGCTATCCACTTTTCAATGCCACATTTACTTTTAAAGCAATAATAGCACATTTTTTTGAAGAGCGCCCCCAATTTTTCAAAATTTATTGAGATTTTTACACTGTTTGCATTTGTAACTGGCTAGTAAACTATACCTGGGTGGTTAAGCTCGAAAATGTCTGGTGTCACAAACGAAACGGAATTTTGTTAATTAGAATAATAGTATTTCGGCGATCTCATAAATTCAACGTGAGGGCTTTGTAAACGGCCTTCCAATTAGAAATAGCCGGGAAATACCAACCATGTGCTGTCTGCGCTCATCCATTCGTTGTTTTATTGGTTCAGGGAAGGTGGCACATTTCATCATGGACGGAATTAAAGTGGCATTCCAACTCTGCCGTTAAGTCCAAGCTGCGATCCCAATTCTAATTACAAAATCGCTTGTTTTATGGATAAATACGCATTTTTATAGCATTCTCGTTTGCATGTATAGTTTCCTAGACAATTACCAACGTAACTTGCCAAAATGTCACATTTTGAAAATTGGGGTCGCTCTGATTTATGTTTCACTTTCAGCGTCGATAGAGCCTTCGAGAGTATAAAAGACGTAGCCGCTTTAACTTTTCCTGATGGCAGGTCCGTGCAGTGGACCGTCTCCGGTGATACTCTTCACTTCGTGCCGTATTGACGCCCGATTATTTCCTTTTGACACCCAGCACTGCACCTTCCGTTTTGGATCATGGATTTACGATATGGACCAGTTAAATTTGACACCTCGTCCAAGAGAGGGATCAAGTGTGGGACAATATTTTGTTGAAAATGGCATCTGGGAGCTGAAAGATGTCGTTGTTAAACATTTTGTTAATGAGTACCCCGGAGTAGGGTAATTCTTTTTCTCAATTTTAATGCCTGGAGTAAAATATGCTAATGCGTTTAATTGGGGGGAGAGAAAGAGAGAGGGAGTGAGAGGAAGAGAGAAATGATTAAAACGTCAACTTCGAACTTCGATCGATCGAGAGAGAGAGAGAGAGAGGGGGGAGAGAGAGAATATTACGAAGGCGGGTACTAAAGACGTTATAGAAGAGAGTGATAGAAAGCGACACTAAATAAAGAGGCAGAGAAAGAGTAACAGAGAGTGTGTGAAAGAGGAGCCAGAGAAAAAGAAATAAAGATAAGAGCAAGAGAGACAGAAGGAGAAAAGATGGAGAAATAATTTTGTAAATAACTCGGACAACTTAATTAATACTTTGAATAGAGATATAATGGCATATATATTACGAATATGGGGAGCGGGAGTAAATCCATTTTGTAATTCAGTGTACTAAAATCACTCTGGGTATCAGGTGTGCCATTAAATATCCAAAATCTTTTATGTACTCGATTTTTTATATTTCATTAAAACAATATTAGCACATTTTTTGAAGAGCGCCCCCAATTTTCAAAAGTTGATATTTTTGCAGAGTTATGTTGGTAATTGTCTACGAAACTATACCTGCAAACGAGAATGCTAAAAAATGCGTATTTATCATAAAATAAGCGATTTGTAATTAAATTGGGATCCCAGATTGGACTTAACGGCGGAGCTGGAAATGCTACGTTTATGTCCGTCCATGATGAAATAGTGCCACCTCAAGAAAATAACCTCTAACTTGACCTGCCTGAACCAATAAAACAACTAATGGATGAGCGTAGATATGTACATAGCGCTATTTCCCGGCTATTTCACATTGGAAAGCCGTTTCCAGCAGCCGTTGAATTATTATCGGGATCCCGATATTAATTATTCTCATTACAAAATTCATTCGTTTGTGACACACAGACATTTTCGAGCTTAACCATTCACAGGTATAGTTACTAGCCCGTTACCAATGCAACCGTGTAAGAATCTCAAAATTTTTGAAAAATTGAGGGCGCTCTTCCAAAAATGTACTAATATTGCTTTAAGTATTAATTTTTCTCATCCAATAGGTTATTTCCAGAAGTTGTCTTCACCGTGATTCTTAAACGACGCCCACTCTTCCACGTTTTTAGTTTTATTATGCCGTGTTTTGCTGTTGTCTGGTCTGAACCTGCTAGTTTTTATTCTTCCAACCGAATCTGGTGAAAAGGTGTCTTTAGGTATCACAAATCTACTGGCGTTGGTTTTATTTCAACAGCTAATTGGCGATTCACTTCCACCAACATCTAATGACATGCCAATCCTTGGTAAGTTCTTCTATTTCTTTGAAATTTGAAGGCACTTGCTCATATCTCCGTTCCGCATCCAAAATCATTTGTTAGTGATTCAAAATCAATATGTGACTTTTTACATAGAGTGGATTGAGGCCAAACATTTTTCCATGGCTTCAACTGAAAATCGATTGCCATTCATAAGATTTGATCTGTTCTTTGACATGAACCATTAACCTATCGAAGTACATTAAAGAAACGCGTTTTGTTTGGCATGTATGCGTATAAATTAGAGAGCGGGGCCTAATGATCTCTGAAAGCGAAAGTAATGTCGGTAAGATTGAATTATACGGACAAGGACATAAGTCCATATAACACGATGAAAACATCCCTGTTGAAGCCATATGAATGTTCGTTCACTGATCCGCTAAATCATTCAGTCCTTGAACACGTATACACTTATACGCAATGTTTGTTAGTTGTGAGTGAGGGCCGGGGACTCAGGCTAGGACCAATATCGCTTATAATAGCGTGCCGTGTGCAAGACATCTCCCGATCGGGGCTTGTTCAACCAGGGCGACAAGCAGAAACAGTCAAAATTTCGAAGGGTTGAATCTATGCATAATGGAAAACGCCACAGGTTTATTACAACCGGGGCAAGTCAAATATGGTACGAGTACAGAGGTTAAACCTTCAGGATTTGCCATAAAAAGTGCCCGCTTATGATAAAATGTTTGAGAGATGATTAGAAGGAATAAGTTCGAAATATTACTCGCCAAACTGTAGCGATCAAAGGCCAAAGAGAGAGAAACTGGATAGGGAACGATGCACTAAATCCTCAGAAGCTTCACTGATAATTCCGATTTTGACAGGGAAAGTAGCCATCAATGATAGATTGGTTTATTTGCTAGACTTATCCATACGATTGCGCATGTGGGGAAATTTTTCCAGCTTCTACACATGTAAATACAAATTTACAATGATTCACCACCTCGCTGCTTCATCTCAATATTCCGAAACGTCATTTAATAGGCATGCCCCTCGATCGATCGGGGGCGGCGAAATTTCCTACAACAGTTTTGTAAGTGTATAAATCTCGCAAATTTTTGCGCCTTCTGCACTTGAATAAATTTGGGCTCAATTGATCCAATTTTATATATGAATCCTGGTATGTAGCCGGGTATGTAGGTAGTTCTAGACATAAATATTTTGCAAGGAGTCCGCCATTCCGTCTGCCATCAACAATGTGCATACTTGTTCGATCCTATAACCTGGAAATTTCCTTATACATTAGCAATTAGTTTGTTTTAAGACCAGCGTTCGTCCGTTTTGTTCTAACTACACCCTAACGCTCTCTATCTTCCATCGTCGGCTGTTTTTCGAAATGTTCGGTACTTACACTCTAATTTTCGGAATTCAAAATCCAATCTACTATAATCACTTAAAAAGAGAGAAATCACCGTTCGCTGACTATATTCTCAGAATTATAGTGTACACCATCTTTTTGTTACTAGCCAATAGAACAAATATTCAAACGAAAGTTGAGTTAATCATTATCTTTTCATTTCTAATTTTGACACAGGTTATTACTTCACGCCAATGATCCTGGTCGGTTGCTTGTCCATTGTATCCGGTGTAGTGGTGGCCGCCTTGTATTACCATGACAGGACACAAAAACCAGTCCTCTTGGCTTCTGCAAGTTACTGGACTCCTGCCATCAAGTTCACCTGTAAAAGATCTTGGGCTATCTTCAAATGCCGTAAATCGGGGGAAGAATCCTTTAGGCGAAATACAAACCATCTATAGATCACGAATCATATAATAAAGTTGAACACGGCACTCTTGAATCAAATGTCATGGTATTTCAACCATCGGGTATCGTGTAGCCCATACAAACGCTGCCGAGAATTTTGAAGAGGACCAGACGTACAGTCGATTTGTCGTCGACTACATGGCTGATTGGAAGAAAGTGGCAACTGCTATAGATCACTTTTTCTTAGCAGTGGGCACTACAGTTACGATCATTTCTGTTATTGTTACAGTGATTGTGTTTATTATTACATCTCAAAAAGAAATCACTAAACGCTCATAAAATACGATTAATTTTTCATTTGGGTTATGTATTATAATCTGATTCTTTATTCGTGCATATTGTTGAGGGTATGGTTTAATTTTGAGGGGATGTGTTGATATTAAACAATATGGAGTATAGAGATTATTAAGTACCACTTTTCTGTTAATTGGCAGATTAAAGCTTCAAAATGGGTGTACTTTTTTAAAATTAATTTGAATTTATGCTTCCTTATGAGCTAACTCAGTAAACAGTAATTATTGTTTATCATTATTTCTTTAGCTTGTGCAAAAGGTGGAAGAATGTGATCATCGAAGGTTTAGACCTCTGATAAAAAAAAAAGCCCACAACATGAAGTAATGAAACATGAAAGGCATATAGTGATTTTGAAAAAAACATGAATATTTTTCAGTGTTTGTAAAAATTACATTAAATTGAACTATCAGTCAAGAAAAAAACGTTATGTACTGTTTTCATTAAAAACTAGTAAGAATGAATAAATAGCAATTGCTTGTCGCTTAAATTGTCCGTAGACAATTTAACTGAAATGTAAAGTTGTAAATGATTTTTTTCGATTTTCTGATTTATCGAATCACTGATTGGGTTTTAATAATAATAATATATATGCGGCATTTATAAAGCACTAACTCTGAAACATTTAGACTGTAGCTATTACAAACTACACCTTTCTGATCCTTATTGTTTTGACACATATTGGTGTATACTTTCACCATGATTGGATCATTTAAAATTGACCTTGTACAATCTTTGTCTTGGCCCCCCTCTCCTTAAGGCACCATTTGCAGCACTTAAGAATCAACGTTTTATGGGTCCCTGTCAGCTGTCAACATATTTAATCACTCAAAGCCTTTTGTAGCCTGAGGGATGTGTTCAAATGTCTGCTAGCTCCCGGGTTATAACTTTGTTTGTAAACCTTGATGTAACATCATCATAGGGCACATTTACTGGATCATTTACAGCCAGTTCCAACTCACACCATTTACGCTCCCATAGAATCTGTACTGCTGGACACTCGCCCCAATTTTCCGTTTCGCTCCGCTAATTGCCGGCTATTCTTAGATCATGCGCTACGTCATGGACTCCCTAGCAGCCAGACGCTGTTTTAAAGGCTCTGCGATTAGCTGAACGAGGAATGAAAAAAGGTTTTCGCGGTACCAATTGTGGTTATCGCGAAAACGACGAATCAGTTGGTCGATCTGATGTTAGAATGGGTTCCTGACAAAAAAGACCAATTACCTCACTAGTTTTTGTAAGCATGGCGTGTGGCATGACTTGACCGCAGCAATCGAGATTTGAGCCAGCTTAAAATGTAAATAATTTTTTCACGTATTTTACGTTTTTTCGTCTTTTTCCAAATATAAACCTATATTATAAACTAGTCGCTAACTAAGACAATTTAGTTAGGAATATTTTGGTGCGTAATCGTTAGATAGGCCAAGTATTTTGCGCATATCATTGTAACAAAAAATCAAATCTACAAACAAAGGCTATTTGACCGGGTCCGAATATTTTAAACACGTTGTTTGTGTAAGTGTCAGCCACTTGGGTAGACTTTTCATATAGAATTCCCATTGATGCAATGAGTATTACAATTGATTGGGCCGCCATGCGCTGTAAGGCGTTTTGTGCAGTAGCGCTTGACGGAATAATACAATACCTCAATTTTGCATCAATGGGACTTCTATATGAACCGTCTACCGTGCCGAGGCTGGGTTCTGATGTTACCGTCGAAACTTGTGAACTCCCTAGCCCAGTGAAGATTGCCAAGGTCGCCATGGCTCAATTACTTTCTGACCCGTAATTCAACATGGGCGGCGCTGTGTGCCAAAAGACGACACGTAAATGGTGTGAACTGAAACAATTATAATCCAATATTGGCTAAAGTGGATACGTATCTGGCATCTCCATATCATGCGGTAGTCCAGACTGATTCGGTCTGGATAGTAGAAGCAAAAATGTGTGCACTTAATGACCCATAGGACAGTGGCGTGTTAAATAATAATGTGCTCTAACTAGTGCTCTACCACATTTTAAAGATTTTCTGTTCATACATCGAAAGGAAACATTATCTTTGACCTAAAATTTCCGGCTAGGGGGGTATGAGAAAATTTAACTTTCTTCGATCAAAACTTCATGGATAAATAGTGGGACGAGTTGTTTAAATGTTTGACCATCACTCACTCCAAGTATCATCGGAATGGCCGCAAAGCTCAGAGACTGCCATTGCCATTGAGTCATTAGTCTGCCTGATGTTGAAACAGATCAACAGATAGCTCAGTTAAAAAAAATAATCTCTTTTCGTGTAACCTTTCCGTTCATCATACAACTTACGTCGTTCATCGTACGCTTATGGGGGTTTAGCAGTTTAATGACATAATCATCTATTAATCATCATCATCATCATTCTGTTAATGTTTTACTTCATGCGTAACTTAATTAGAACATGACAATTGATCAAAGCATTGAGTACGCTAGTCTAATGCCGTGATGCACCTTTTCGAGGCGCTTTTATCAAATAAATCCTAGGCACAATAATTTTGCGAATCTAACGATAGAGCACTCCTAAAATGGAATCTGTAGGGGTGTTGAATTTTGAAAATTCTTGTTCAAATTTTATAAATGTTAGTCAAGACTCTGAGGAAGAATTAAATATATGGTTTTACACCACGGGAGAAGTAATTATCATAACAGTTTTAGGCACACTCGTATCAGCAGTTGGACTATTAGGAAACACGGCTTTACTGGCAGTAATATTTTTAGTTCCTGAAATGCATACAACTATGAACATCTACTTAGCAAATTTAGCATTTGCAGATCTATTTTACAGCATGTTTTCTCTGATTGATCATTTGTGGACCTACGCTGTATCCGATGGAATCATAGTCGCAGAGCCTTACAGAAGTAGCTTCGCTTGTACTATGTCGCAAGCAATTGTTCACATTAACTACTTTGGATCAATAGGACTTGTACCACTGGTAAGCTTGGAGCGGTTCCTCGCAATATGTCATCCTATGAGGTACCGAATGATTACTAGTAGAAAACGTACGATCAGACTTATTACCATCATATGGCTATTAACAACAGTCCTTACAATACTTGTAACTCCAAGCTGGGCAAAACTAATCAAAATCTGCGTGATCTGGCCACAAATTGAAGCATATGTTGGATTACCAAATCAAATATACTACTGTGGTGCAGTTACATCAAAATATAAATATGTTCACTACATTTGCGAGAACACGTTGTTCGCTATCGCTTTCTTGGCAAGTGCTGTATTCTACGTCAAAATTGTTGCTTCCTTGAATAGCAGAATTGTAAGCATCAACAGACATTTCATGTATCAAGGACGTGCTGAAAAGATGCGTAACCAGGTGGCTCGTATGGTGATAGTCAACGGCTTGGTATTCTTCTTTTGCTCGGGTCTGGCCCAGTTTCAAAATTTTTAGGACCTAATGGGATTTCCGTGGCTTAATTACCAACAGTACTATATATTTTTATGGGTAGGACGGTTGTTTGCTAAAGTAAATTCGGCGATTAACCCTTTCATATACACAGCTCTGCACTCAAGGTATCGCGATGCATTTATAGTGGTGTTTGGTTGCAAAAGACAACCCGACATTCAAAGAGATACCACAAATATTATGAATACACCAGTTTAGTTGATACTATTATAATGGTGACTGTAATGGCTTTTATAAATTACGACAATAAGTAAGTGAAAAATATTCAATTGTTCCCTGTAAGTAACCCGCAACATGGCAATTTCTTACTCTTGGTATCCATATGTATATCCCTTAAATCCCTAAATCCATTATTCCCACTTTTCAAAAATCATGGAGCGGGGGCCCATTTTTGTTTTTTTTTTTTTTTTGTTGGTAATCATTTTCCCTCTAGGGACGTAAGGGATATAAATAAAAACTAAAATGTCAATATCTATATTTTCTGGATTTGAACTTGGAATGCTATTTTCTGTTCCGTTTTATCAAAATAAAAATAAAATTAGTAATAAAGCATGTTAAGTCAGCCCCATTTCACCCAGCCACCAAATGATTAGCAGAAGGGGCAGTGTTAACTTTCAAAAACATCCATGGGCAATTGAGACTAAAATGTCACGTTCTTGCTCAGGTACCGCATAATACCCAGAGAAGATGAGAAAGAAGGAGATGGCTCGATTTTGAAATCCGATTACCCAGGATTACCCTCATTCACCGGCTCATTGTTTGGGAAACTTCAAGGGCCCCTCGATTGGACCTTTGAAGTAATCTGTTCATCTGACTCAAGCTTGGCCAGTCGGGAAGGTTTCACAACAGGAAGTAATTGACACGCTGCTACTAAAACAGTTTATTAATCTTCCAGCTAAATGTTCTCTGCTGGTAAGGAACTCCACGTTTGTTCTGACCAATAATTATTTATTTTATTCGTTAGCAAAATAATTAAGGAAAACAGTGACTTTTTAACGCAAGAAAACAGCAAAATCAACCCTTTTTCGGTAAGCTAACCTTGATTTAATGTTTTGAGGTCAATAAAGGATGTTGTAATTTTAGCCTAATTTAAACATGTCCGGTTAGTTCCTGTGAAATATGATATGATGAATGATTAGATAAATGCATTTTGAATTCACCCCAACCACACCTGTTTGTGTCCGAAAGTGTCCAAAGTGTCAAAATGCTTTGAAAATTTGGGGTCAAAGTTATCTGTAAGTGATGCAGAAGAGTATGTTTCGCTGTACTGGTCACGACCATAGTGTATAGTCTCTGTGCAAATACCAGTTGACAACTGAGTAATTGGAATATTTATGGGATTAAATGACAGGTGTATGCAATGTTCTCCAGCAAGTAACGCAGGTCTCTGATCCAATCAACCGGATTTAGGGCAATTAAGATGAATAGGCGGATGAACAGTTTATCTTTTGAAAGAACAGTTGGAACCATCTCCTTCTTTCTCATCGTCTCTGATAATACCACACACCACCGGCGGTCAATTCCAAGCTCCAACAAAAGAAAATGGTTTGTTCAAGCGCCAAATTCGCTCCCGCCTTGCTTTACTTGCCCAATCCAGGATGCAAATGGTTTTGGGGGTGTAATAATAATTATATAGGGCTGTTTTGATATTAGAAGGTATCGTGCGCATGGCTACAGAGAGCATACTCTGTAGCCATGGCGCGTATTTTCCAGAGGTATTATGTTTGATAGAGATGACTTTTGCAGGGGAATTTCTGGAGTTTTGAGTTATGCACAGTAATTTTAAAGAATCATGATTGAATGGAAACTTCATATTTTTTTTTCTTACTTATCATGAGATTACTAAGATCTTTTGACACATGTTTAGAGATGATTTTTTAATGTCACGGGGACTGAGACTGCCTATGTAAATGCATCTAGCAGTTTCACAAATTACGTTTTTGAATCCCCAATGCCCAATCGAGCAGACTCGTTGTCCTACCCTCCTGTACAGAACCACATTGTATAGTCTCACATTTTGATCGATTACGCTGTACCAACAGAGATACAGAATGCTTCTGCTTTGCCGTATTGTAGTTATAAACGGTCACGAGATGAATAGTTGGGTGTCACGGTGTCAGGTACCAGGTCACGTGTCAGGTATAGATATCAAGTTTTCTCTTCGGGGGCGAACCGATATATATAAATCCGACTTATGTTTAACTAAGTCTGTACATTACCCTCTGCCCAAAGTGGCTATTATTGTTTTTCCAAAAGACAAAACCCGTTTATTATGGTCTAAACAGTACAAAAGTTACCTTTTCCCTACGGATTCAACACCGACGTACGATGACGATAATCGGTTGTTTTTTTTTCCAATGTAGGGAGACGTAACGAATCGTCATTTTTACCTGAATGGGGTCCCCGAACAAAATAATAACCAATCAAGGCCGTGACCGTCATCAATCTTTATTTTTTTCCAAAATGCTGTTTTCCCATACTAAAATCCTTTTTAAGATTCAACACTGTATATTGTTCTTTAATATTAATATTCCATTGGTCCCCCGCATGAAATGTGAAGATGGGTCCATACGTCTACAAAACGGAAAACATAGTCAGCCGGCTAAATACCCTTAAAAACCGTGGGAGGGTGGACTGAAGGAGCAGACGATCCCCGTGTTGTTTGGCAGGCTTACAGCCACTTGCGCGCGCTGCTGGGGTTATGCGTCTAGAAAAACAGAAAGTTCGACAAGGCAATTAGAGCATAAGCGTAACCATGTTGTGTGCCATTTTCAAATAGGTGATTGTATGTACGCAAGAAATTTCGCGCGAGGACAAAATTGGCTTCGGTCGATAAATTACTGTTTACAGATGTCCAATCAGTTACGGACAATTTTAGGTTTCCAAAATAATTAGCCTGATTCCCTCTGATGATTGTTGCATAACAATTTAATACGTGATCCTGGGGTTGTCCTGTTTAATACGTGGATCCTGGGTTGCCTACCTGAAATCTTTTTTTACCGAAATTCCTATCCCACAATACCCAACGAGTACAAATTATGGGACAGATTAATAACCGGGGAACAGTTACTCCAGCTGTGGCCATTACTAAACTGTGGGGTACATTTAATTCTGTGGCCATAAAACAGATTAATAAGGTGTGGCCACATATTACTAAACTGTAGGAACAGTCTCGGGGGCACTGACAATAAGACGTGGTACGGTCTGTCGGGTCCTTACGACCCCCAGTTTCGACTCTATCCAGCATTTTTCAAGACCCCCAGTTGAAGCATGATTCAGTTCTTAAGGTCCTCTTTTCAGATAATGTTTGCTTCAGAAGCTCAATTTTAGTCAAATTTCAGTTCCCAAGCCCCCTACTTTGGGAGACTAAATCAGTTCGCAAGCCCCCAAGTTCAGAAATCGGGGCCGCACATCTCTACCCGAGAAAAAGTTGAGTCTCCCCACCCGGGGAACAGTTTACTTAAGTACACACACCATGAAATTATGATTATATATCAATAGAAAGCTTTTGATATAAATAAAACGAGAAACATAACTTTTATTTCCAAACTGTTACAGTAGGTAAGTCACAATTACACAGAAAATATTATTTTCCTAGGCCCCCCTATAAAACAAAATGAAATTCTTCAAATTGGGCGCTATGCCTGTGACGTCATTTAAGTATACCGGTCAATCGATCATGTAGTAAACGCACGCACAACTGGTTCGGAAATCAGTTTCGTAGGTCTTTCATCTTAAACCAAAATGAGTGAAAGTACAAGCCTGAGTCCAAAATATGCAGATGAGAATCAGAATTGGGATATTCATCGTCGGGAAGTACACCGGATAGCGAAGAGCTAGCCGGGGTTATTTCCCGGTGAAGAAATACCCCGGCGAGGACAACGACATACCGGGGATACCGTGGAGGTATGCGAGACACCGTAAGCTGCCGTAGAGTTTTTTCATAATGAACGGTCAACCCGTCATAGCGGAAGAAGACAGAAGAATATGAGGTGACAATTGATGAAAATCGGTTAGAAAAAAACAATTTCGGATTGGCAAGTTTAGTATTATGAAAAATTAAAAGAAAACCATGGCTCGACGCGACATCATCGTGATCATTGTTACGGATAAAGTGAGTCCAGTCTCAGTGCAGGGCATCGATCATAGAGTAAAGCTCATGCATGCATCGCATACACACGGCATATCATGTAGCAGTTTCCTGCGGAGCCTCGCTTCTTCCTTTCCGGTTCCCCCGGCTTTTCTGTCATTTTGATGATTTATATAGCCAATTTGGGATTCTAAATAAATATCAAAAGACCTAAAGTCAAACACGTGTTTACCGTTTGCTTGTTTCTTTCTTTTCTTGCTTGCTTCGTCAATTTCAGCTTCGAAGTAACACACTCACCACCAGTGCCCCACTCAGTCCACTGACCAGCCGCGGGTCACATACCTCCCTTGTACCAACAACTTTCTCATCTTCATTCCCTTCTTACATTGCAAATAACAATGTTAATACATTCAGAATGCCGGCATATTGCTAGTAACATCATGACTGAGCTGTACAGTGTTTACATATTTGCACTGTGTTTACGTGATCCGTGTCACTGAAATGACGTCATCATCGTCATGCATTTATAATAAGGTAATTGGGCTGATTTTGGGTGTATTGAAAATACGGGAAAATACATAAAATCTTGGCAGTTTTAAGCCCTCAATGCTTTATAAAGACAGATAAAAATCGAAACTGTATTCTGTTCATTTCCTAAGGTCACCAGCTTTCTATTGAGATGTAATCATAATTTCATGGTGTGTGGACTTTCAACTGTGGTAAGAGGTTAATCAACAGTGGGAACAGTTTTCTAAACTGTGGCCACCGATTACTATAAAACTGTGTCAACAGTTTACTAACCTATGATCTCAGATTAGTAAATTGTTAAAAACTCAAAATGGCCACCAAAACATTGAAAATTCACCTCTTATTTACTCAAATGTTGTAATTTTTGATCATGTCTACTTAAAACATTCATTGTGACAAACTAACATTCTGTAATCACATAATCAATTAATTCAATATGGCCGCCAATACAATCAAGTATCTGATCGTGATCTACTTTTGACTGCAGATTGGTAACTTGGTAATATATCCTAATGTTTTGACAGTCAAGAAATTAATTAAAACCATAAGTCCGAAGTGCGAAGACCATAATGTTGGTCTTCGCACCACGATCGCCTCACTTTATTGTCCCTTGCGTGACAACAATCGCCAAACCCCTTGGCAGCTCCAGAAAATTCATTCCGAAAATCGACCAATAACAGTAAGGGATGCATTCTATTCGGGTACCTGAACATTTTTTCAGTGCGTTGAAACCGCTTTTCATTGTTTAGAACAAAGAAAACATACTTCAAATGCACAGAACCGGGTAGGAACCGCCAGTCAACCAGCGAATAAGTTTTGAAGCCAACCCTAAAAGCACATGACGTCAACTCTCAGCTGGAACTTTTCGACCAATGTCGAGAGTTGTTACGTATCGCGAAATGCAAGCAGACGCTGTGAAATGCTGTGATTTATATAGCACACAAACCAGTTATTAAAAGAAGCAGGAGACCTTGTTATAAAATGGATACACTCGAAGGTGTTGGAAAAACAAATTTCCATTTCAATGAGTTATAGCGATATACACACACATTACAGCTCTTGGCTATATGTATTAATGAATTATAGTAATGTTGGAGCCATCTTGAATGGTAAATTGATCTGATTATCAAATTATTGAAAGAGATTCTTAATGGTCTCAATAAATATATTGATTACCAAAGCGTTAGTATATCCCTAACGTCCCTAGAGGAAAATCTGTTTACCGCAAAAAAGTGCTATTTAAAATTGTATGGAAATCTCTCTTTTGTTGCAGATGTTTGATGCATTCTTTTTTAATATAGGGTGATTTTATTTTTCTTGTGTACATGATGAAAAGAAGTTCAACTTTGACTTGCTTCAGAAACAAATAAGGCCAATCAGGTTAAATAATATCAAACCTTCACAAATTGTAAGCAGTAAAAATTTTAAACAGTCATATAATGTGAATAATATAAAGACTCAAATTTAGCTTCCCAAAATCTATATATCATCCTTCACCTTCCTGGATTGGTTTAATATCCTTTGAAGTCGATAATATCCTTTGAAGTCGATACAAGAGGAAATTTATTTTTGAGGGATTGTGTCTCAATTAAGTTTAATTAAATCTTGGTTTTCCATGGTGTACATAAAGGAAACCGTCACATAACGTTAGTAACACAAAGACTCAAATTCAACTTCCCCACTCTTATATCATCCTTCTTGTGATGGTGCAGCTCTTAAGTGACGAAGAAGAGGGGGTTCCTATAGACCCCCAACTCATGATTTGTGTAGTTGTCTGACTTTTAAATGCGCTCCTTTTCATGCCAAAAAAAATAATCTGCTTTACCAACAATAAGTTAATTGTGGAAATTCCTTGTATTGGGCACTAACACGAGTGAAAACAAATTGGTCAATGAAGTGTTAATATCCTTTCTGGTCACTGAAGTGTTAATATCCTTTGGAGAAAATAAAAAGGCCACCTTTGATGGGTTGTTTCTCAGTAAAGATTGATTCAATTTTTGTTGTTTTTGTGTACATTTAATGCACAACACTGTATGCTTATCTCCTGTGAAAGAATTAAATTTGTCGACCTTATTCTTAAAATAGATCAATTTCCAATACCCAATTATAAAAATTGCTTCCCAAATTTTTCAAGTTTTCATGAAGGATTTAGAGGAAAACGTTTAAATAGGAGCAACTAAGTGCTGCCTCATGTGGGAGTTTGGTTTTATATTCCTTGCAACATTCAGAAAAATATATATATTAAATATATTTCTCGTGTCAATGTTCGTTAAAACTATGTATTGTATGAAGGTCTAATTATTCCTCTATAAATACCGTTTACCCTATCCCATAAATGCCGTTTACCCTATCCCTAGATCCAGAGATACGATCAATTAAGTGAAAGAGTGTAAATTTTAGTTGGGCCACTTTCATTTGGATTTGTTTAATCTTGGTAAGTAGCGAAATGAATTGTAAAGGCATTGGATTCGGTGCATAACTTTCAAAGAAGTGTGAATAGATTAACATTCGAATGTATTGATTGTAAAAAAAAAAGTTACATCATATTTCAGATTAAAGTTAAATCGTTACATAATCGTTGAGGATTGCTTCAGGATGGCTGGTCCTCAGCCTGGTAACCATTAAGAGCCATGGAGCGTGTGATTAAGTTGACAACTTTCATTAAGAACAGAAGCCATGTGTAGAAACCATTCGTTTGTGTTCTCAGCAATTTTTCCTAATAGTCGCTTAAAGCAATATTAGCACATTTTTGAAGAGCGCCCCCAATTTTCAAAATTTGATATTGTTGCACAGTTACGTTGGTAATTGTCTAGAAAACTATACCTGCGAACGAGAATGCTATAAAATGCGTATTTATCACAAAATAATCGATTTTGTAATTTTGTAATTTTTGTAATCTGGATCCCAGATTGGACTTAACGGCAGAGCTGGAAATGCTACGTTTATATCCGTCCATGATGAAATAGTGCCACCTCTAGAAATGACCTCTAACTTGACTTGCCTGAACTATTAAAAACAACTAATGGATGAGCGTAGACACGTACATGGTGGGGCCGCTAATTTCCCGGCTATTTCACCTTGCAAGCCGTTTCAGCAGCCACGTGACGGTATTATCGGGGATCCCCGATGATTAATTAATTCTAGTACAAAATTCCCTCGTTTGTGACACATAGACATTTTCGAGCTTAACCATTCACAGGTATAGTTTACTAGCCAGTTACCAATGCAACCGTGTAAAAATCTCCAAATTTTTGAAAAATTGGGGGCGCTCTTCAAAAAAATGTGCTAATATTGCTTTAAAGGGATTAGCAGCGATTTGCTAATCCGAAACATCGAAAAAATCATCAAATTCATATTTTTATATTTTTGTTACTGGCATGGATATGCGAACATAACCTGTAAGTGGTTGGTTTGAAATCCGTGTATTAAAGACAAGGCAGTACTTTTTTATCTGATTCTGTAATTTCTAAACGTGCGTATCAATAAACAAAAATTCCACTGAGATCAAAAAAGCCTTTCCCAGTGAATATCACAGATTTTCAGCGTGATATTGTTCACCATGATCAATACAGTTTGACCTCAAACACAAACATTATTAATCTTTGTTTATTCTGTACTGGTGTAAACCACAATCAGCTGTTTAGCGTAGATTTCATGTTTTCTTGAAAGGGCTTTTCAATTTTCCAAAAATTACTTCCTGATTGTTGCATTCTTTGGCACACTCTGTATTTTACACGTGTCTTTTGAGGTTCTTCATAAATTTTACGAAGGCGCAAAGGGACGGCTCTTATTATTATGGCTCTTATTATATTATAATATAACAACCAAAATGTGGTAATATCTTACTAGATGTATATGTATAAATAAATAAAAATAAAAGGTCTACGCAAAGGTGGACAAGAGTCCCAAAATTTCAGACGCATTTTAACAAACTTGTGTCAAACGAAAGCTAAAAGTCCTTTTTTAGAATTTGAACTCACGATGTTATATTCTGGTCTATGTCAGTGATAAAATTAGTGTTTAAGTGGTTTTTCTCTCTCCCCATGAAAAAAATTATTTTTAAAAGTGAAATAAAATAAAACAGGATTTATTTCCTTTCGTTGCCGTATCACTCCACCTTCTTTTTATAGAATTTCTAACTTTGTTGAACATCAACCAATACTCTTTCAAAAAGAAAAGTTCGGGTGCATTGCACTTAAACAAATTTAAGGTCAAACGAAATCTCATATATTTTCAGGAATTTTAAATATGTAGTCATTGGCCATATGTAAGACCAATGGTTTCCGTGGGCTTTTCGGGTTCATTTACTGAATTATATTGGATTCCACTATACATTAGCCAATTTATCAAAACATCGAAGATTAACATTTTTCTGGGCATTTTTAATGTATCATTTATGCAAATGAATATACGCTCGTATCGTCACTTAAAAACTCACAGAAAACGCTCAGGCACCATGAAGGTTTAAATGAAGGGGTGGAATATGACTATTAGAAACTCTTATTTGGTATTTCAGTCTTGATATTGTCTTCAAATTCAAGATGGTAGCCAAAACGGATAAAAATAAAACCTTAGATTACCATATGTGATGTATTTGGTTATATCATCAAAATATTTGAAAATGTGTATAAAGTGTGAGATATATGTCTTAGACCATTAGAAACTCGAATTAGAAAAAAATGGAAAAGCATTCTGGACGGATTTTAGTTATACTATTCACAAGAGTGATATTTTTCTCTTTCTCTCTCTCTCTCTCTCTTTCTGTCTTAGGGAAATTTGTATTGGAATCACTGATATCGATAGTAAACGCTTTAATTTTTAATAATAAAGCTTTTATATGGCGCTCTACAGAGAACACAGCGGCCATCCTTCGTGCTATATTACTTATACTCCTGTCGGTACCTTAATAATAGAGACCCTCACAGAGCATTTTAAAAATAGGTTTATCTCTTATCTGTCGGTTAAAAACACGTTGCTGCGGAAAATTTTCTTCATTTTTTAGGTTTATAAGTAATTGTTATACGGTTATCTTTCATAGAAGACATGTTAATTGAATGGTTTCAACTTAGTTATTTTTTCTGAGTACGTTTAGTTTCATTGTTCTATGGGAATTTCCAACTAAAATATACATTTCCCTTTTTTTATCAGCTCAAATGTATTTAGCAGAGGTTAGAGTGGTGACCTCATACAACCCTGTTGCCCTTATCCCTATTTTCTCCCCCCCACAAAAAAAATTATGCCCAAATTCAACAAAATAGAAAGCATTTATTTTACATTACCTTCCAACATCATGAAAATTTGGCCCCGATTTTTAAAAGATACAAGTTTTTTAACCCCATGGTAACCATGAAACCATTTTAAGCCTACTGTGTTATAAAAGTAATTGTCATAGAGCACAGTTGCGTAAGCCGGAGGGGGGGCAGGGGGCAGCTGCCCCCCCCTGTGGTGATCTTGCCCCCCCCCCCTTGCCCCCCTGAAAAGTTAGTGATTTACATAGCCCATATACTATCCTAAAATTTTAATTATGCTTGCCCCCCTGAAAATTATAATTGCCCCCCCCCCCTTTTGCCCTCCCCCCTGAAAAAAATCTAGCTACGCCACTGGTCTAGATCTATCAACTATACTTTTTTAAGCACTAGATGAATATGTCTATTACACCTTTGATCCCATATGAAACATTACGAAATTTTACCCCCTGTTAAAGCGCTATCAGTGATTTGCTTACCATACACTCGCAACAACAAAATCAGATTGTGAATGTTTGTAACAAGTTTAGGTTCGGCAAACATATACCTCACAAGTTAAAGAACCAAAGCAACCGAATAGATTTAAAATCGGATATTTTTAGGCATTACTGTCCCTTACAGACACTTACTACAACACTCAATTCTATGGAGATTCATATCGTTGGACACTGCTGTTTGTTTTTTGTTTGTTTTTTGTTTGTTTTTTCTTTTTTTTGTCCTTTTCTATTCGATTTTACGTTTGGAAAAATAACTGTGATAATTCTACAGATTATTCTTCACTTCTTAAGCTATTCCTTCAATTTCAAATATTTTGACTCTTCGGATTGATCTCTGATAAGTGTCTTTAATTTCCTCCTCCCTCTCCGAACGCTGCAGGATGACAAAGTTGGCATCACAAGATTTTGGAATCAGCATGTTAAAGTTTCCTAGAAACCATGAAAACTTTTGAGGTCAGACTTTTGTGCTAGCTCGTATGCACGTCCTAAGTTATATCGCCAACGGGTAGTTTAGACTGTAACTTTAACATACTAAAAAACCTAACTGAATTTCTTATTGGTCTTCCATTTAGTGTCGAGATTTTGTAATCGCCATAATTATTTTTGTTTCACTTTTACCAAACGTAATATTTCCCTCTAGCTTTAGCATTGCTTAACCTCGCAGAATATAATAATAATCTCATTTTTCTTCTTTCATTACCAAACTCCAATCACTCACATGCTATTGACAGAAATTGTGAATTTACATTGTGCTTTTTACCAGCTCTTTTTGAGTAAACCTTTGGTTATTGTACAATTATTCCACATGCACGGTATTTCATTTCAGAACTGCTTCAACAAACAGTAGTATTAAGAACACCGTAGTTGTGACTCGTGTGTACATTACATTAGCAAGTAAGCATTCAGCATACAATTTTTCTAAAGTCTGTGGTTTCCATATTGAAATAGACCACGCACCGAAACCAAAAGCTTGGTAGAATAGATAATGCAAAACAAATGGATACCTTGTAAAACACAAAGGGACAATACAGCACCTACACACACGCGCAAACACAAATTATGGCATTGAGAGTAACGCCAGATACATGCTCTTTCATGGTACAATTTTATGATTTGACCCAAAACAAATTGCACAAGAATACCTTTGGTGTCATATATACTGCGAAGGTAGACAAAGTAATATATTCAAATTTTACCAAAATGATTTAAAAGTGTAGTTTGGCCTTATCAATATATAGGATTTAAATAGGGCACAAAGCATTTTAAAAGTAACCTTGGGTAAAATTTGCAAATGGTCCGACTTTTGTTCAAACCTTGTTAATTGTTCATTTGTTCACACAAGATAGAATGTACAGTGTTTGAGAGTATCAGTGTTAGAGTTGCGTGTCCAGATTTTGCTAGTGACTCCTATACACTCTGTATACATTCTAATCTGCAATAAAGTCTATAAATGGTCCAACTAGTTTATTTTCATCCTCCTGTTCCATTAACGAACATTTGACACCAATATTTCTAACAAAACTGAAAAATGGATAAATCTGCATATTCTGCGATTTCATCACATGAAGGTCATGTTTAAAATCAAATGTTTTTTTCTCAAGTTTCGAGTACCACCCCATACAATGCAGATATGTCATATTTTTTAAAACAAATCAATACTTTTGACCACTTCCGTGGTTCAGACCTTCAATTACTTATTAGTTTGACGATTCGTCAAAGATAAATTAAAATCCGAGTGGAAATAATAAAATAATAGAGCAGATTATAAAAGACTTCCAATTCCCGACTCGCAGACCTTATAAGTTTCGCATCGATCAACTACTCGAATGCTGACTGGTCTAGCGTATTTCATCAGTGCCAATCCTGTTAATCTTCGCGATACTGAACTACAACAACATTTAGATAGCTACGACCATCGCCATTTTGGTTTTAAAAAGGGGCTTCCAGAGGCTTCCATGTTGTCGTTCTCCACCCCCTCCCCAAAATCGCTCAGTGCAAAACTGCTTCGTCATTAATTTGATCTTACTATTCATTGGTAGAGATTGGTAGCATCATAAGCTTTTTCTGAATATTTTATCACGCAGGTTTCCCATTAACATTCTATAGAACTACAAAATAAGTGATCTCGTCATAGAATTAGGGTGTTTTGATATTTGTTATTCTCCCACCAAACTTAAAGTGACAGGAGGAGACTTTTTTTAGGATAACGAATTTCTTCAAATTTCACTGGACCGGTTTGTAGACACCTACCGAGAACGTTTTCGAAGTTTATTGGACAAAATGTGCAAAATACAACCGCAAACTTTATTTTGGATCTTGCCCTGTTATCGTAATCCCGTTCCCCAGAGAAAACCGTGCCTTTGACTTTCTGTCGTGCCACGACAGAAACTACTAAATCATCATCTTTTACATAAAGACGGCGTATTCGGCTTATGCGAAATATTAAACAAACCGGGGTTCGATAAAAATTTGGGGGCGCTTCTCCTGGCAATCTCCTCATGTCTCTTTAAAATATATGTTGTCACTCGGTGCTTAACATATGAAAAAAAACTAGGTAATTTCTAAGTGGCATTTTCGATCCTAGCATCTTTAATTTTGTGTATTGTTCACTAGTATTCTCAAGAAAAGGTTGTTTCCAACATTTCAGATGATTCTGACAGTGTGTTTTGATGTTATGAGCGAATATTCATATCACGCTGCCCCAGGGCCGTACGCAGGATTTATTTACGGGGGTTCGAACAATTGGGCTTTTTTGGCAAAAGTGGACCTAACCCCCCCCCCCCCCCAAAATGTATTTTTTTTTTAATCTTTTGAACATCTTATCGCCAAAAAGTGGACTCTTTTTTGTCAATATTTCTGTAGGTTTTGGACCTTCTATCGAAAAAATACAGCAAAAAGTGACCTTTTTGACCCTTTGTGGAATTTGGGGGGTGCGACCGCCCCCGCGTACTGGCCTGCGCGCTCTCTAGGCCACTGTGTGGTAATTTCTGTCCGTTTACAAAATTGCGAATTGTGTACTACTACTACTGCTGTGTTAAAAACGTCGCATCGTCATAGCAACTATGAAATACTATAGTCCACGCCATTTGGGAAGCAATATTGGAAAATCTGCCAAAAACCATGTGCTTGATCTTTCGAGGGTAAACATTCTGAACATACCACATGCCCTGCGATTTCGATAATTAAGAAACATTTTATAACCGAGTGTCGGCATGATGAAATCAACGAGAAAGTGCATTTTTCCATGCTGTAAGGTTTAGTATAAATCGGATTGGACGGTAACGTTTAAAGAGACATGAGGGCATTTCAGAAGAGCGCATCCCATGTTTTTTTTTTGACAACCCGGGTTGTTTGCATATTTGGAATGCTTATAACAGTATTAAATAACATCTGAAAAAGTTTTTGGGAAAACATAAGCCGAATCCGACATCTTTAGTAATAAGATGATGATTTAGTATTTCTGCGTGCACGAATTCAAAAGCACTGTTTTCTAAAGGGACGATTGCGGACAAGTTCAAAACAAAGTTTCGTTTTATTTTGTACTTGATTGTTCCAATTAACACCTTCGAAACTTTTCGGTAGGGAGGGACTAAATAGCCCTTTTATCCTCCAGCCTCTCTCCCTGCCCTTTCCCGAACAATTTGTATTTATGAGAAATTCGTATCTCAAAAAATCTCTCCTGTACTTAAGCGTTCCGCCAGTGAGCTCGTCGATCAAGATGGCCGTCGGTACGCTAACTTTTAATTAATCATCCCTATGATTCATAGTCCATTGCCAGTTTCGACCTAGAGGTCCAAAGGTGATTATGAAAACAACATATGAATATCTAGTAACCACAGGATCCATCTCGATTAGGCGACCTTGACATTGACATTTACAATATTACAAAAAGAAACTTATAAATAAAAAATTTTTTTGAGAATATTTATTTATTTATAACAATGGGCTATATAGCCAGGACAAGACCAATAGTGAATAGCACTAAATTAAAGGGATCCACAAAAAACCACACAAAAAATATAGAAGGACAGCCTAAAACCTAAGTGAAAAGACATGGCGATGGAAAGCAAAATAATGGACCAGCACTGGAGAAAATAAAAAAAAACCTAAGGACCAAAGCTACAAGATGTGGAGGCTAACAGAAGCTTTGAAGGCTTTTAGGGAGAGTGCATTTAACAACATCCTCGGGCAGGTAGTTTCATAATGTGGGAGCAAATGGATAAAAAGACCTTTTGGAAGCGAGAGCTGCGGAAGGGTGGATCAAGAGAGGAGGATATTGAGATTGAGAAGGGTGGGTCTTCTTTCTTTTTGAAGGATTAGGAGAAGAGCAACGGTGGTAAGATCTTGAAGAGATGCACAGGACAGTAAGTCACGGCGCTTAGATAAGGAGAAGATTGGAAGCAAGGAGGAGATCTTCATGGAGAGCTTCAAGACTGGAGAAGGGACTTGCAGCAAATCGCTGAATAGGATTCCAACCGGTTGGTTAGCGTGATGTTTAAACGATGGCCAGTTGATACTGCAGTAATCAAGGATGGGTTGAACCAATGCAAGGTACAGAAAACGGCGTGTGGTAGGGGAGGCGTTGTTAAAAGCCCTGCGGATATGCCTATGGTTCTTCTGCCTTTCTTGCAGATATAGTCCACGTGCACATTCCAGGATCAAATTTCAGAGATGTGTATACCAAGGAATTTGACAGAGGAAATTCTTTAATGACCTGGTTATCATGCTGCGACAGAGGTTGGGCAAAAGGGTTTTTCTGGTGGAAAGGACCTGAGTTAGTCTTGCTGGAATGGCAATGAGATGTTGTTGGTAAACCAGGTTGATAGTATCAATGTCTGCTTGAAAGCTGTGATCTCACTGTTCAGGGTGAGGTTTGTATAGGGTGCTGTCATCAGAATAAAGAACCAAGGAATGTGTAGAGAAAATGAAGAATTAGAAAGATCATTGTTATAGATAAGAAAGAGTAGCGGCCCCAAGACAGAGCCCTGGGAACACCAGACAGAACAGGGACAGGGTCAGAAGAAATGCCATGAACGGAAACAGACTGTGTACGGTGTGTAGGACCTTAGCCAGCAAAGAAGGGGACCAGTGATCCCAGCAGAATGGAGTTTACGCAAAAGAGGGCCATGGAGGACTTTGTCAAAGGCCTTACTTAGGTCGAATAAGGCTACAGCCACACTTTTCCGACTTTCAAGATGCTCATACCAATCCTGATAAAGCACTAGCAGTATTGTAAGTAACGGTATGAATTCTATCGAACAATGCATCATTGTTGTGATACCTATTTTAGCTAGAATATTTTATACTTCCAATTAACATAGGAAACTTCTTCTCTAAGACGTATAAAATACACTTGCCATTACATTAAAGATTTTTGTAAAACATATGAAATTAAACATCATACCGGCGATCTACTCCTGCAGGTTTCTTAATTAGTTCCCTTAAGTAACGAAAGAATAAATCCTGCCCACTTTTATCCTGTGGCCATTTCAAATATCCCTTCTTGCAAAGAAATTGCCGTAACCACATTGTCATCTTTGATTCAGGAATAGGATCTAAAAGGACGAGAATTATTACATCTTGACCCTCATTTAACAATCTTAACCAAGCATGTTGCGTCTCAAAGTAACACCATTCACTATCAAGATAACTTGGTGATAATACAACAATGGTTTTACGACTCTTGTGGATGCCCTCTGTTATGGCTTCAAGAAGCGACGTTCCAGGAATGAAATCTCTAGCATGTCCTATACAGAGACTAAAAGGTTCGGGGCTTTCCTCTAAATTTATCCTAAGAACATTTAACACCCAATCTAAATCTCTCTCGTTTTCATGTGCATATGAGACGAAGGCATCATAACGTATCCTGTTGATGCTCATACCTTCTTCTTCGTCTTGAAGTGGTTGATATTGTCTTCTACGAGTACAAAGTAAAAACACTCTATATTTAATGTGCCAACGGTATTTGAAGATCACGCTTATGATCAAACAAGTAAGCAGTCCGCATGACACACCAATTGTTAAATGAAATGCGAAGTGCGATCTACAGTCCAGGACAACTTGCATGATACTCACGCCAACAAGTTTTTCTGGAGTTTTGCATTTGTACAGGAACAGGAGGTTTGCATGAAGTAATACAAGAGTATCAGACAGAATCCAATCCTGAAATGGTTTTATGGTACATGTGCACGAGAATGGGTTTCCACTCGCATCTAACACTTCCAGACTGTTGTTAATCCTTCAAGAAATATGTGTGGAAGTTCACTTATCATATTATGAGATATGTCCAGAGTTTGTAAAAGCGGAAAACGCAATAATCCATCCAGCGACATTATTCGGTTATCACTGAGGTCAAGGTGTCGAAGCTCCAATAGTAAGGTAAGTGAGGCGTTTTGAACTGTTAAGATGTGGTTGCTACTTAAGTCCAAATTCACTACAAATGGTGTTGTAGCGTTAAGCTTCATTCCATCAATTGCTCTCAATTCGTTTGAAGCTAATTTTAATACTTCCAACTCTAGCATTGTGATATTGTTTCCCCATGAACTCTCAAAGTCGCGACAGGAGACAAAAGATCCACTACCATCAAAATATTTGAGATAAAACAGATTTTGAATAACCGAGATTTCAAAAACATATGTCCCTGCAAGAGCCAAACTTTGAAGTTTAGGTGCTTTGTACGATAGCGGGAAGTGATTGTAATCGAGAATTTCCTTCATCTCCGGCCAACATAGATAAAAATGTATAAGGAGAGCAATGGAATTGTCCATTCAGAAAAATCCATAGGAAGAATTGTTGTTGTTGAAGTAAGCTTCAGTTCACGGAGATTTTCAAGCGCATGTATCCATTTCCCCACAGATTGTATTGGATTAAATGAAAGATTCAGATATAATAGCGATGATACAGCATTAAAAGAATTGTCATCTGAAAAGATTCCTGTCAAAGCATTGTAACTTAAATCTAATAACTTAAGGGATCTGTTGGCAAATGCTTCTAGTGCATTGACGGGCAATTTGTTCATCTGATTGCGTGCCAAGTATAACTCTTCTAAGTGATGTAAGCCTTGAAAAGCTTTACTCGAAATATGTTCTATAGAGTAAATTGCTCCGGTAAGATTGAGAATTCGTAGGTTGGAAAATCCTGTAAATGCAGATCCATATATTCCATCTATTAATGAAAAGCTTAGATCAAGGTAGTTGATTGTAGTTTTCCATTTTGAAGCAAACTGAAGGGAGGCACGTGTTAATCGCATATCATGCGGGCTTAGATAAAGCTTAAGAGATTGCAAATTTGATTGCAGAGATGGTATACCAACTTTCCATGAAAAATTTGTCGTTAAATCAGAAATATCTGTGAATGGTGCAAATATCCCTTCTTCAACAGTCACAGTAACATTATCTATGTAATCAAACACGACTTTTAAATTCTGAAGAGGTATTTGGGCAAGATTTTGAAATGTGTTATTGTCTAGAAGAACGTTCTGCTGCCGGATACGATGTGCGTCTGTCCACGTAGTACAGTTTCGTGAAGTTACTAATTCAAAAGAGTGTACGTATAAAGCCGAAAGGTTTGTTAATTTTTTAAAGCCTTCTCCAAAGTTAAATGATGAGAAAAAGTTACCGACCATGATCAATTTTTGAAGCGATTGTAATGATGATATTGATTGATCGGGGATTTCTGTTAATGAGTTAAACGATATATCCAAAATTATTAGTATTTTAAGATCCTTAAAAATATTTTCGGGTAGGCTTTTTAATAAATTGTGCCACAGAATTAACCGCTGCAGATTAGTTAATCCACGAAACGAAGTTGACGCCAAGCTTTTCAAACCTGTGTAGCTCAAATCCAGGTCGATCACTTGTATAAGGTCTCTGAAAGGAGAACCTTGTATATTTTGCAGCATATTTTGCTGAATATAAACATTGGTTAACTGTTTCTGCCCTGAAAATGCAGACTGGGATATTGTACACAACTTGTTCCGTGACAAATCTATCCACGTAATGTTTTGGGGAAACGATGGAATGCTGGAGAGGTACCGGTTGGTACAGTCTAGTTGAGTCCTGTTGAAAAGTTTGCATGGTAGAGTGTCTCTGGGGTATTCATAATCTAATACATGGTCCATTTTCACACCAAAGAAGACAAATGATGTCAGGTAAACAATAACTAACGACGTAATGCAAAATGCGCAATTCATTGTGAATATTTACGTTTACTTGCATTAGCAATTTTAATCTGCGGATTTCTTCTTGATGATTGACACATCTCACAAAACTTTTAAGTTTTTAAGTTTTGTAGTCCTTGTGTTTCTGGTATAAATTACAAAACATAGCCACTACTAAAAATATGCTCAATTTGCTATGCCTTTGAGTGTCTCTTCGACCCAGTTCTGTTCGCAACCATATCTATGATGATGAGACATTATCACAGACATCAGCCAATACGTCCACCAATACTGCGTTTCTTAATACAAATCGCATGACATTTAGATTAGCTTTCTTTCCACAAATTGTTTTCCTTTCCTAATACAAATCATGGTTTTGATTGAGGAGAATGTATCGAAACAAAAGTTATGGCATACTTTATAGTCGATTGCCAATGTTCAAGATGTACCGGAAACCCTCAGATACAATGTATTAGCATTTCAATGCAAAAACAATAGCTACTTATAGTTTCGGTACTAATCTATTTTAATTATACAAACTTAAAGAATCGGTGGACTTAATAACTTATTTAAAAAATGAGGTACATGAATACTATACGGTATACGGTAGTTCACAAGTTCAAATGACACTTTACACGAATAACAACTTATGCACACTCTTTAAAACTAAAAGCGAAAGAGATTGGATAACGGAAAGTTTAATTTCCTTACCTGAGTTCTCTTGTAGAGTAGCTCGGAGACATATTAAAAATCCCAGGAAATGCAAATAGAATTGGTGTGGTTTGTGTCAAGTCTGCAAGGAGGGACTAGAAAGAATTCAATATTTGGGTTGGTGATGACATCATTAGTGAAACTACTGATTTTTCAGTGAGTAATAGAAAATTCCAGGTGACTGGTGTGAATCTATTCATGACACTGACTGAAAATCAATAGTTTCACTAATGATGTCACTGGTAGTGTATTTTTTTTCTGGCCCTGTTTATTGGAATGGAATGTCCCGTAAAGATTTGAAGTAAGTTATCATCTCATTTCCTGGGACCTTTAAATACTTTTGTCACTGCATTCTTTCATCAAATATCGACTACAATGATCACAGTCTCTCAACGTATCAGAAACTATCCGCGATTTTGACGACTAACGTCTTTGCTATTTTAAAGTTTTGGCGGTTTATTATTATTATTAATTATTGTCAATATTAGCTCCGCAGCATATATGTTGTAGAGGGTTATTGAAAATATGTAAATGGTTGGTCGGCTGGATACTACATTGGCAGCCGGGCAAGCAAAAGATAATACATCCACTCTACCATCTGAACTGAATAATGAACTTTGAACTTGGTAGTGTGATAGAGCATGATGAGGTCTTATGCTGCGTTCAACGTTCTGATAGGTTATGAATATGAATGAGCTCATTTGCATTATTTAAATGTCAAATGTTATCAATAGATACTTAATGCTCCCAAGCATAGAAATAGATAAATAGAATGATAGAGTACCGCCGCGCCGGTCATTTCGATTTAACGAGCTTTTTGCGGTTGATTAAATGTTACCGGGCAATACCATTCCTACGTAAACCTTAGAGCATGGAAAAACTTCATCGTTGATTTCACCAGGCGACCCTCGGATTTAAAAGGATCCTTAGACATCCAAGAACATCGATAGGCATGTGGTTTGTTCAAAAAGTTTACCGTCGCAAAGATAGCCACGATGTTTTTGCACATATTCAATATGACGTCCAAAATAGCGTGAGCCCGTGTATGTTCGTAGTTGCTATGACGAGTGTGACATTATTATTGCATAGTTCTAATATTTTAATTAATTTGGAACTTCGTCCTCGGTAGGCGCGAAACAGCGTCCACCGCTTGTTTTTATTATTGATAATTAGCGAAAATACGCGTATTCGTGCCCATTCTATATAAGTTACCGGGAATAGTCCAGAAGCCTTGCTCCCAAGAAATTGCAGTATTAGTTGTAGTTGTTGATGTGAAGAGGAAGTTGATTAAAGGTGCTTGTTCCGATTTTTGTCTATCGTATTCTCTACTTGATATGAGAGCCTGACCCTTGTACACACTGACCATCAAGTACCGTGGGAAACAAACTTGCGGTTTTGATGCTAGACGCGATATTGCATAGTGCAACGCCCTATTCACTACTGTGCTAATATTGATGGTTAACCACTAAAACGGTAGTTTTTGATCTGTATCTTGAGAAAGAAGTGGATTTGAAAGCTGAAATTTCAGGACAACAATGAGAAAAATACGGCCTTTCGCCTGATATCAAAATTGATACTACTTCCGGGTAAATCAGGGGGTCCCAAAAGCGATCGGAACAAGCACCTCCCAGTGGACGCCATTAACATAAGACTAGACTGGGCTCACTTGAATTTTTTTCTTTATGTTGAGTCTCATTGTGCTCATGCAAATGCCAAATTTTGAAATTTAAAAAATGACCTCTGCAAGGCTCAAAGGGTTAATAATGGGTCGCGAATGTATTCGAAACGTAAGGCAGCGAAACCCATTTCAAACAGCTATTATGGAGCCAGAGTTATGGTTTAAAAACAGGCTTCTGCACTCAACTCATCCCTTTCCTGAAACGCACGTGGAGTGCCATTTCATGCAAGGTCAGCCGAGCTTCGTCATCTTGAGGAGTCCTGATTTAGTAATTTTCTGTGCAGCGCGGCAGCTCAACAGTGCCAGTATACCAAGTATTGCAAATTTCGTTTTTATATCATTAAAACAAACCAATTCATAGGGAATGGTGTTTCTGATATCAAATAAAACTCGATTGGTGTTTTCGGTGCAAAATTCAGCTGCCTATTGGTCTCCAGAGGCAAGCCGTGAAGCAACCAGTTCTGACTCGCCCGCTTGAGGACACGGAAAATAAGGTGTTTCAAACAGGTTCATCTCAGTTAAATCATTCTGAATTGAGCAATTCCAGTTAATAATTTAATTAGAAGTATTGATGAAGATATCTATTAAGCAGCTTCCAGTTGCATGCGGTGTGGCTGAGAGGTGCAATACGGTAACGTCCTGGACACAATGTTGGGTATAGCATTTCGGTAGGAATTGCTCCTTCGGAGCTCTTCGGTAGGCCGGCTGCACCCGCGGTTGAATGTTGTTTATTTTATTGTAGTCCGGTTATTATTGAGATTTCAAATAACGAAGTAATTTTACCGTTTCTTTCCTTTCTTTACTTCAATAGAATAGAAGTGATTTCTGTCCATTTTCAATCGACCCTAGTGTCAATCCGGATCATTCTCAAATCGTGGCGGTGGTTTTGTACGGAGTTGGTCTGAAAAACTGATCGCACGCAAATTTGTTTTTGTTGGCTTCTTTATTGCGCAAGGTATTGCTGGTTTTGTTTATATCCCTAACGCCCTTTTTCGGAAAATGACTACCAACCTGACTATCACCGCAAAAAAAAGGAGGTAGAGTTATTTTTCTTGTTAGATCTAGGGGCAATTTCCCCTAAAAACAAGGCAGGGATCCGCTCAGTGATTTTTGAAAAGTGGAAAAAAATGCAGTTAAGCGATGTTAGGGATATAGGTAGTACAAATCCCTAACGTTCCTTTAAGCAATATTAGCACATTTTTTGAAGGGCGCCCCCAATTTTTCAAAAATTTTGAGATTTTTACTGGTAACTGGCTGGTAAACTATAACTGTGAATGGCTAAGCTCGAAAATGTCGATGTATCGCAAACGAAGGAATTTTGTAATTAGAATAATTAATATCGGAGATCTCCGATAATAATTCAACGGCTGCTGGAAACGGCCTTCCAATATGAAATAGCCGGGATATAGCGCCATGTATGTGTCTACGCTCATCCCTTAGTTGTTTTATTGGTTCAGGCAAGTAAAGTTAGAGGTCATTTTCTTGAGGTGTCATTATTTCATCATGGACGAACATAAACATAGCATTTCCAGCTCTGGGATCCCAATTCTAATTACAAAATCGCTTATTTTATGATAAAAACACATTTTTAGCGGTTTTCGTTCGTAAACTGTGCAAAAATATCAAATTTTGAAATTGGGGGCGCTCTTCAAAAAAATGTGCTGTTATTGCTTTAACTGCATTTTTGTACATATGTTGCGTACAGAACTGGGTTGAAGATATTGTTCATTATTTTAAGAGACACTCAAATGCATAACAAATTCAGCATATTTTACAGTGGCTATGTTTTGTAAGTTATACTAGCAACGCAAGGGCTTACAACCTGAACAGGTCTACAAAACTTATCACCTTTTGTGAGACGTGTCAATCATCAAGAAGAAATCGACAGATTAAAATTTCTACTGCAAGTAAACGTAAATATTCACCATGAATTGTACATTTCGCATTACGTCGTTAGGTATTGTTTACCTGACATCATTTGTCTTCTTTGGTGTGAAAATGGACCATGTATTAGATTATGAATACCCCAGAGACACTCTACCATGCAAGCTTTTCAACAGGACTCAACTAGACTGTACCAACCGGTACCTCTCCAGCATTCCATCGTTTCCCCAAAACATTACGTGGATTGATTTGTTGAAATCTAATGTCTGCTGAAGTAAACATCTGACTACACGTACCTTTCCAGAAATATTACTTCATGAAACAGTGAAAGAAATGGTAAATGGTATCACGCAGTATTAATAGCTGGGTTGAATTTTCAGTCATTCAAAGGAAAGATGATACCAAAGCTATCAGTCAGCTCATAATAAATGAACAAGCAATGAATAGTCTGCCCAAAGGCTTGTTTATTCACCTGCGGGACTAAGGTCTCATAAACAGTGCAAAGCTGTTTACCCACCCCCGGCATGCCGATCAAATTCATTACTGGAGGCAAGATGTATGTTGCCACCAACAAACATGCAAAGATGGATGCTTACATGTCTTAGACATATCTCGGCTTTTACAGCATCAGTTTTAATAGACTTTTTTGTAATTTTACAACAGTTTCCTGAGTAGGTTGAATTTAAAGGTCCCTTGGAGCTCCTTTAAATGGCGGCCGCGTGGTCGGAAAAGGGGTCCGAAAGTGGTCCACTAATGCAAAAAGAGCTTTGTGTGAAGCTGAACCGAGAAGGAAAACCCTTCAAATGAGATAACAAGGCTTTTGGACTCACAAAATAATTGGTAACATATGGTGGTGGATCCTGATCGCACAACACGCGAACAACTTGAACGACGTTTGCACATGCTGGAAAAATTTTTCTCAAGCCCCCGTTGAGGGCGCTTGTCGACAATGAGTGGGTCCAAAGAGTTGTAGATAATTTTGAACATAATGGCGACAACAATTTCAAAAGTTTTTATATTTTCTATCACCTTTTTTAACTATGTAAAATATAGGGGGGTATTTAGTTTTGTCCGTACATAAGTAAATAAAAATAAATAAATATATAAAAGACCCGAACACCTCCAAACACCACTAACAAACACAAGAACAATGATACATCTTCCGAGGTCCACAGACATATCCCAATTAAGATCCCAAAACTGCTGAGGCCTCTAAGACCAAAACCAAAACGTGTGAAATAACCTGTTGCAACTGCTGTGAACTGGGTCACATAGCTAGAGAGTATCTGAAGAAATGCGGTAATCAGAAATCCCAACTGTATATAAATGTAATGGCAAGTTGAAAAATAGCCCTTACCGAGATACCGGGTTATAGTCAATGGAAAGCTAGTTTTTACCCAGCAGAGATGCCACCAGGTACGCACTCAGAAACCCTCAAACTGGTATAAAAACCCTTAAAACGGCGTGAAATCAGCCGAAAAAACCCAAAACGGTGCTAAAATAAATAGAAAACGCGGACAAACACAAAACGCTGACTTCTGATTTTTCACTGAAAAGTGGCCATCTCGGATCCAGAGAGACTCGCAGTGCAACCAGATATCTGTCTCCGCAGATCTCGCCCATGTACTTAAATAAGAATGTCACCTATGGGTAATTGCAAGGTCCTGTGTCCCCCCCCCCCCCATTGCCAATGGCAGCAATTGCCATCGAGTGCCAAAAAGTGTCTGGTCATTCACAGTTGTTGTGGCGACACAGCGGCAGTTGCAGTTTACATAGAGAAGTAATTCTTGGTCCGACTTAGACTCTTATCCCCATGCATGAAAGAATTATGTGTCTTAAGGCAAGCCAAGCAACAGTCGGAAACGGGCCAGAAAGTCGATACATGTAAAAACCTCATAGATGTAGATCTAAATACAAAAAGATGAATGTTATGAATGCAGACGCAATTGCCATGCCCATAAATAAATCATGGACGGTACCATCCCAACAAGTTATTTAACAAACAAGATAAAGCCATGAGGTGAACCAAGAGACCGATTAGTAACTCTGGACAATGCCGACAGACCATGAACACAAAGAGACAGGTCTAAAGACAACACATTCGGGTTGTACAAGACGACGGGCCTAAACTGTCGATATCCACACCACGAAATAGATCTGGTCTGGCACCTCCTTGCGCGGTGAGTGTTGTTAGAAAAAAGTTAGAAAATGGGGGCCATTCTAGGATGGGTTAAATTGAAAAAATAGTAGAAACTGGGACTTCCTGTGCCATATTTTGTGTTAAAATTATTTTTAAAGATTACAAATCAGCCGATATTAAGACAAAAATGGTCTGTCAGTCTTTCTACTGAGTAATTACAGTACTAATTTTACACCCACCCCATAGGAATATTCGACTAGAAGCCACAGTTTTTAGATGGGATCAGAACTCATCGTGTGTCTTCACGCTTCAGTCGCTCGAAAAATCCGTGTTCAAATATGGGTTTTTCTTGCTGAATGGGATGCAGAGTCTAGCAGTTCCCAGGTAATGAATAATTTTGAGTGACTGAGTCGCTTCGTTAATGAGAATTACGTTTTAAATAGGACCATTTTGTACTAACCAATGCCGATTTTTTGGTGGTGTGCAACAAGGACAAAACAGAATTGTCTAAAGGACAGAACATAAGGTCTAACAACACACACATATCCAAACATTACAGATAGGCCTAAAGCCATTACCGATATGTTTATTGGATCAAGACAACACTACAGGTCTAAAGAAAGAACTGACAAACAAAGATATTATCTAAAGATCTAAAGACAACACAATAGGTCTAAAGAACTACCATACAGGCCTCAGACAGCACGATCACCAATGAGGCACACAGGCATAATTTGACATCAGAACTGTCTGAAGACATACAACTAGGACTTTAGACAAAATCGTGCTGAAAAACAGTACAGATAGGTCCTAATCTTAAAATTGAAAAATAGTAAAACTTTTATTTTTTTCTTGTTGTTTTGTGTTTAGAAATTATTTTTAAAGATACAAATCAGCAAGATATTAAGACAAAAATGTCTGCAGTCTTTCTACTGAGTAATTACGTACTATTTTTACACCCACCCCATAGGAATATTTCGACTAGAGCCACAGTTTTAGAGGGGATCAAATCATCGTTGTCTTCACGATTCAGTAGCTCGAAAAATCCGTGGTCCAACTTTGATTTTTCTTGCTGAATGGGATGCAAGGTCTAGCAGTCCCAAGGTAAT